>JARSSU010002385.1:0-19923 GCA_029619165.1 Eurosta solidaginis
CAACTCTTGCCAATAAATTCTAATTTGGATTAGGGAGGTATTTTAATAGTGCAGAAGCATGGACCATAACAACATCAGAAAAAGGGATTCAGTGATGAACTCTACGAGCTTTACGTAAACGTCAACTTAGTTCAGCGAATTAAAACCCAGTGGCTACGCTGATTAGGCCATGTTACGCGAATAAAAGATGACGGTCCGGCTAAGAAAGTATTTTAATCGGAACCCGCCTATGGGAACAGGGGAAGAGGGCGGCCCCAACTCCGCTGGAAGGACCAGGTGTATGACGATTTAAATTCCCTTGGTGTGACCAATTGGAGCCAGTTAGAAGGAGCGACTGCGGGCCTTGTTTGACGGCCAAAACTGTTTAAACGGTAAAGCGCCAGTTAAGATAGTAAGTAAGTTGATCGGTCGTTCTTACTGGTTACTGAGAAGTGTATCTATATACTTAAAAATTGTTACTAAAAACAAGTTGAAAATAGGCCGGCGGATTGGGATACATACTTAGTGGAGATTTAAAGAATAGAAACAAATTTGATTTCAGTACCCTGTAAAAAGAGCGAAATTATTTTTGTCTTTATATTGACAATGAGTGATAGCATGTTTCTCCAATAACAGCAGAATTTTGACACTCGCAAATTTAAAAATCAGGACATGTTGCTTTTACGAGAAGAAAAGCGGGAATAATTCAGTCCCCTTCAGCGAAAATTGTAGTTAAAAGTGCTTTGAGTAGTATATTAGTAGTGACAGCAGTTTTGTAAATGCCATCAGGTTTTGGGGAAATTATTTAATTTTTACTCAATATTTCGTGAAATGACAAAAAAATGCTTTTGTCATTATTTAAGAATTTGTTTTATGTACGGCGACTTAAGAGTTTTATTCAAACTCTCAAAATTTGTTTAAAAACTGTGTTTCAAAATTCTAAAAAATGGCACTTGTGAAACAAATCCTGAGATGGGGAATTTTGAAAAATACCTTGAGATAGGGCAAGTTAGAACTGGCAGCCGATATACCGTGATACTCCACTCAGCAGTATGTCACAAAAAAAAATTATAAAATGGCTGACTTCCTTAGGACTTTAAATTCAGAGCCCGTATCGTGTTATACGATCACGTATTGAAAAACCATTTCATTCAAATAATAAATATGAATTCGTAGCATGCTTCAATGTACATATGGGGTATTCCATCCCATTTCGACCAATTTTGAACCCGACCACTTTAGAATTGGCTAAAAGTTTTTCTTCTTTTTCTAGCTTACGAAAGACGTTTGTCAGAATTTTTTCAAATTTTTCATTCAACTCAAAAAAAGTTATGAATTAAAAAAAAACGGTGTTTTCTTCAAAATGCTATAACTTTTTCAAAAATTGACCGTTTGGGATCTTTTTTTTTAAATTTGTTTTTAGATGTACTTTTAGGAAAAATACAAAAAAATTTTAAAAGTTTTTTTTTGTAATTTTTCAGTTTTTCGAGATTTGTCGAATTTCGCCCATTTTTTTTCTCATAAAAAACATAAATCAATTCTGCAATCATGCCCACTAATCCCGGAGTGGGCCGATAATTTTTTTTTATTTAATTGAAAAAAAACTTTAAACATTTTTTTGTATTTTTCCGAAAAATACATTTAAGAACAAATTTTTGCAAAAAAAAAGATCCCAAACGGTTAATTTTTGAAAAAGTTATAGCATTTTGAAAACAAAAACGGTGTCCAACTCAAAAAAAGTTATGAATTTTTAATAAAACATTGTTATTCCATTGCAAACATTGTTATTGCATTGTTAAACCTCTCTTTGAAGTATGAGGTTTATCCGACTGCTTGAAAGGAATCTTTTTTATCCAGCTACATAAAACAAGGAAGTAAGCCATCAATGGAAAATTATCTTGGCATAGAAAAGCTGTCCGCCATCACTAAGAAAGAACAAGTAAGGAAGGCTAAGTTCGGGTGTCACCGAACATTACATACTCAGCTGAGAGCTTTGGAGACAAAATGAGGGAAAATCACCATGTGGAAAATGAACCTAGGCTAACCCTGGAATGTGTTTGTATGACATGGGTATCAAATGGAAGGAATTAAAGATTATTTTAAAAGGGAGTGGGCCATAGTTCTATAGGGGACGCCTTTTCGAGAAATCGCCATAAAGGTGGACCAGGTGTGACTCTAGAATGTGTTTGTACGATATGGGTTCAAATGAAAGGTGGTAGTGAGTGTTTAAAAGGGGTGAGTGGGCCTTAGTTCTATAGGTGGACTCCTTTTCGAGATATCGCCATAAAGGTGGACCAGGGGTGACTCTAGAATGCGTTTGTACGATGTGGGTATCAAATGAAAGGTGTTAATGATCATTTTAAAAGGGAGGCGCCTTAGTTCTATAGGTGCACCCCTTTTCGAGATATCGCCATAAAGGTGGAACAGGGGTGACTATAATGTGTATGTAAGATATGGGTATCAAATGAAAGGTATTAATGAGGGTTTTAAAGGGAGTGGCCCTTAGTTGTATATGTGAAGGCGTTTTCGAGATATCGACCAAAATGTTGACCAGGGTGACCCAGAACATCATCTGTCGGGTATCGCTAATTTATTAATATATGTAATACCACGAACAGTATTCCTGCCAAGATTCCAAGGGCTTTTGATGTTGATACTACCGACTGTTTATTATTGCCGACGTTTCGACCGTTTATTGTGGTCTTCTTCAAGGCTTAAAGGCGTTTTTCCAATTAGTTTGACTGGAAACCCGATTATAGAAAATTATACAAGGGCTTTTGATTTCGCCCTGCAGAAATTTTCATTTTCCTCTACTTAATGTGGTAGGTGTCACACCCATTTTACAAGGTTGTTTCTAAAGTTATATTTTGCGTCAAAAAAACCAATCCAATCACCATGGTTCATCCCTTTTTTCATTTTTTCGAAATTTTCGATATCGAAAAAGTGGGCGTGGTCATAGTCGGATTTCGCCCATTTTTTAATACCAAGCTAAAGGGAGTTCAGATAAGTACGTGAACTAAGTTTAGTAAAGATATATCGATTTTTGCTCAAGTTATCGTGTTAACGGCCGAGCAGAAGGACAGACGGACGACTGTGTATAAAACTGAGCGTGGCTTCAACCGATTTCGCCCATTTTCACAGAAAACAGTTATCGTCATAGAAGATATGCCCTTACCAAATTTCACGATATTTATATACTGTAAAGATATTAAATTTTTGTTAAAATTTGACTTAAAAAATTTTTTTTTAAAGTGCGCGTGTTCGTCATCCGATTTTGCTGATTTTTTTTAGCACACATATAGTAATAGGATAACGCTCCTGCCAAATTTCATCATCATATCTTCAACGACTGCCAAATTAAAGCTTGCAAAACTTTTAAATTACCTTCTTTTAAAAGTGGGCGGTGCCACGCCCATTGTCCAAAATATTATGTGTCATAAGGTCAGGTCACCCACCCACCAAGTTTTCATCGCTTTATCCGTCTTTGGTAATGAATTGCCGCACTTTTTCGGTTTTTCGAAATTTTCGATATCGAAAAAGTGGGCGTGGTTATAGTCCGATTTCGTTCATTTTAAATAGCGAAATGAGTGCCCAGGGGACTTCCGTACCAAATTTCATTAAGATACCTCAAAATTTACTCAAGTTATCGTGGTTGCGCACAAAACGAAAAAGCGAAATTGCGAAAGTTTACTATGGATGCAATGTACGCAAGTTAAAGCGGGTTGTAAAAAAGCGAGTAATTAATCAGTGGATTAAACAAGATTTCATTTAATGTAAATTAGTTCTTAAGCGGTTGTACAAGAATATATCAATATGCGGATGTTTACAATGAACTGGCATTTCATTTTCTTCTTTTACTTCATTCCATCATTCGTTGGAATTACAAAATATAAGTGAGTTGCCATATGGGCGCGAATATACCGGCCGCCTTGAACGGACCATTACAAGTTCAAAATTAAATTCAAATATCAATAAATTATATGTCAAAAGTTAGATTAATTACAATTTATACATCATTTCTCGTCGGCAAAGGCGCCAGCTTTGCTGCGGGTCGCATCAATTCACCGTCTGCTGTCTTCAGTCTGACTAAGCGTACTAAACCATCTGCGCCCGGGTGACACTGAATCACTCGCCCAAGTCGTCATTAGTGGGTGGGGTAATTTGATCATGTATAACAACCACGTCATCTTTCTTTAGATTTGAAGACGGACGAACCATTTATTCGTCGCTGCAAGTTAACGAGGTATTCGTTTCACCATCGAGACCAAAAATGTTGTCGCATTGCGCTGATAGCTTGCCACCGCGATGTAAGGCCCCTGAGAAATGATCAGTGTCAGGTTCAGGCAGCGCTTTAATTGGTTCGCCAATCAAAAAATTACCAGGCGTGAGAATTTCCAAATCATCAGCATTAGCATTAGCAGAAAGCCAATATAGTGGACGAGAGTTGACACATGCTTCCACTTCCGTCAATAGCGTAGAAAACTCTTGGTAAGGTAGTAGTTGACTACCGAGAGTACGTTTTATATGGTATTTCACTCTCTTCACCCCTACTTCCCAATAACCACCCATATGTAGTGCGCTTGGGCGGATTAAACTGCCATGGTTACTTGCATGTTTGCAAAATATGATTTAAATCTTTCATCACTTATACAGCGTTGGTAAGCGGCGTATAACTCCCATTTGGCACCAACGGAATTAGTTCCGTTGTCCGAATATACGTGCTGACAATAACCTCTTCCATTTACAAATCTTGAAAAAGCAGCAATAATTTGGGGAAGAGATATCTTCAGCAAGCTCAAGATGCATCGCACCAGTACTCATACCAATGTAAGCCTTACATGATTTAGCACCTCTGCGTGGAGTGTACTGTGGTATATATCAAATATGATGAGTTTCGCTAATGTTTAGTTCTTCGGTAGTATTATCGAGTGTTTGATGTCGGCGACTGAAGCATGTTTTATTCGGCCGCCCAACACGAAGAATTCCGTCAGCATCCAAAAACGGTTGAAGACGAAGTAAACTACTTCGTAACGCAATTGTTTGTTTGACCTGCAAGAAACAATTTCTTTTGCGAAAAGCGTTAGTTTGGATTTACTTTACCAATGTGTGTTCGTGCGTGATGAATTTCGTTACTAGTAAGAGCGCCATTAATGCGATGGCAGCTAATTGTTCGCAAGTTTTTGACGAAATGAAGAGCGTATGCCGTAACTCGTTTGAGTTTGATGAACGAGTTATATCTTGACAGCAGTTCCTACTCGTCTGCGGTTTTGGTGAGATGTGATGTAGACTTTAATGAACGCAATTCAGAACTAACACTTTGTTCTGTTTTTTCAGTGGTTCCGAATCTTCTTCTGCTTGATGCCGCCACTAGTCTTCCCTTTCAACCAACCAACTCGGTCCTTGCCACCATATATAATGTGCAAGTAGATTCGATGGAGTCATACCTCTGGAGGCGCAATCAGCTGGATTGTGTTTTGAGCGGACGTGTCTCCAGCACTCAGGGGCTAGAACTTCTTGCACGGCAGCCCGCGATTCGCAACAAAGACTGACCATCGACTTGACCCTTCACCCATGCTAGCGTTATAGTAGAGTTGGTCCACGCATATAACTTAGTCATATTACAACCGAAACTTAACTGCACCTGCTTAACGAGTTTAGCGCCTAAATGAGCTGCGCATAATTCTAGACGTTGGAGTGTGGTGCTTTTCAAAGTTGCTACCTTAGCGCGAGCGGCAACTAAAACGATCTTAAATTTCCCCTCGGGTAATTGCGTACGGCAATAGAGTACAGCGGCGTACGCACGTGCTGATGCATCACTAAAAACGTGATATTCAGCATGATCGACGATGTGACTTGTACCGATCCAACGATTTAGCTTAAGAGTCGTAAGTTTAGGAAGCTGCCGACAGTGCACGAGGCACTCTTCAGCAACAACCGTAGGCACAGGTTCATCCCAATCAACATCTGCTCTCCAGATACGTTGAAACCAAATTTTGGAAATAATGGTGCAAGGTGCGATTAATCCAAGCGGGTCGAAGATCGTACTTGAGTCTGACAGAAATATTCTTTTCGTAAGAACTGCAGACAGTGATGTCAGATTCACTGCAACCGATAAGCAATCATCACTCGTGTTCCAAATGGTTCCTAAGGTTCGTACTTCATCGCTGTCAGCCAACAGGTGTGTGATTTGCTTCGATGCACGCGGTATTTTGTACCTGATCTCGTTGCAACTCGTAGCCCATTTCCGTAACTCGAAGCCAACGCTCGACAGAACCATAATTACATCATTTTGTAGCTTGACGAGCTGGTCTATAGCATAGGACATGACATAGAAGGTCATCCATGTAAAAGTCGCGGCCGTTTGCTTGTGAGCTTCACCGGCATCTAAAGCGGTTTGGTGTAAAGAGCGTACGGCTAAGTATGAAGCCACTGCGACCCCGTAGGTTACGCGGAGCATGCGATGGTCTCGAATGGGTTGCGTTGACGCATCACGCCAGACGATGCGTTGATAGTAGTACCCCAGCGGGTTAGGGGGTCAGAATATATCCGCGGTAGGTATGCCTGTCGTAAGAGGCGACTAAAATACCGGTTTCAAGGGGCTGTGTAGCGCAACCCTTCAGGTTACCAGCACAATATATAGCTTCTCCAAACCCAATTGTCAACCTCACCTATCCGCGGCAAATGCTGTTTCACTAACAGACGAGGCTCTG
This sequence comes from Eurosta solidaginis, assembly GCA_029619165.1. Classification (NCBI taxonomy): domain Eukaryota; kingdom Metazoa; phylum Arthropoda; class Insecta; order Diptera; family Tephritidae; genus Eurosta; species Eurosta solidaginis. The sequence goes on from JARSSU010002385.1 coordinate 6,690, forward strand.
GCGACCCCAAGCTCCGCGCTAGCACCTTAATGGTGCTGTGGTACCGGAGCGTCCCGGTTTTGTATCCGGCAAAGGACCATCACATCGATAACACTCCCCAAAGTCTTCGGGGAGCAACCTTATCGCTACAATAACATGCGTTGATAGTCGGTATGTTCTTCAGCGACGCGCACCAGCCGCTACATTTTCTCGACGTCAGCCATCATTCGTTTGTCGATGTTTGTCCAGGAAAAATTTTCGTTTGTCCCCACCTTTTGTTTAAAAGTTATTTCATCGTGTGTGAAGTTGGCACCTCCATTCGCGAGTACTTAAAAAATCAAATGCCATTCATTTGTCCATCGTTTGTCCACGTTTGTCCAGGAAAAATTTTCGTTTGTCCACCTTTTGTTAAAACGTTATAACAAAAACATTTTTTTTTCGAAAAACCCCAAACAAATTTTTTGTTTCGCTTTATTGTGCTAAATCGTATGTCCATCGTTTGCCCATCGTTTGTCCAGGTTTGTTAAGGAAAAATTTTTGTTTGTCCACCTTTTTTTAAAAAGTTATTTCAAAAAAAACAAAAATCATGTGTGAAGTTGGCACCTCCATTTACGAGTAATTAAAAAAACCAAATGCCATTCGTTTGTCCATCGTTTGTCCACGATTGTCCAGGAAAAATTTTCGTTTGTCCACCTTTTTTTAAAAAGTTATTTCAAAAAAACAAAATCGTGCGTGAAGTTGACACCTCCATTTACGAGTAATTAAAAAAACCAAATGCCATTCCTTTGTCCATCGTTTGTCCACCTTTTGCTAAAAAGTTATTTCAAAAAAACAAAAATCGTGTGTGAAGTTGGCACCTCCATTTACGAGTAATTAAAAAAACCAAATGCCATTCGTTTGTCTATCGTTTGTCCACGTTTGTCCTGGAAAAATTTTCGTTTGTCCACCTTTTGTTAAAAAGTTATAACAAAAATTTTTTTTTCTAAAAAACCCAAAAAAATTTTTGTTTCGCTTTATTGTGCTAAATCGCATGTCCGTCGTTTGCCCATCGTTTGTCCACGTTTGTCCAGGAAAAATTTTCGTTTGTCCACCTTTTGTTAAAAAGTTATTTCAAAAAAACAAAAATCGTGTGTGAAGTTGGCACCTCCATTTACGAGTATTTAAAAAAACCAAATGCCATTCGTTTTTTTAAAAAGTTATTTCAAAAAAACAAAAATCGTGTGTGAAGTTGGCACCTCCATTTACGAGTAATTAAAAAAACCAAATGCCATTCGTTTGTCCACGTTTGTCCATGAAAAATTTTCGTTTGTCGACCTATTGTAAAAAAGTTATAACAAAAATATTTTTTTCCAAAACCCAAAAAAATTTTTGTTTCGCTTTATTGTGCTAAATCGTATGTCCGTTGCTTGCCCATCGTTTGTCCATGTTTGTCCAGGAAAAATTTTCGTTTGTCCACCTTTTGTTAAAAAGTTATTTCAAAAAAAACAAAATAGTGTGTGAAGTTGGCACCACCATTTACGAGTAATTAAAAAAACCAAATGCCATTCGTTTGTCCATCGTTTGTCCACGATTGTCCAGGACAAATTTTCGTTTGTCCACCTTTTGTTAAAAAGTTATAACAAAAATATCAAAAATAACCCAAAAAATTGTTTGTTTCGCTCTATTGTGCTAAATCGAATGTCCGTCGTTTGCCCATCGTTTGTCCATGTTTGTCCAGAAAAATTTTTCATTTGGCCACCTTTTGTTAAAAAGTTATAACAAAAATTTTTTTTTCGAAAAAACCTAAAAAATGTTTGTTTCGCTTTATTGTGCTAAATCGTATGCCCGTCGTTTGCCCATCGTTTGTCCATGTTTGTCCAGGAAAAATTTTCGTTTGTGCACCTTTTGTTAAAAAGTTATTTCAAAAAAACCAAAATTGTGTGTGAAGTTGGCACCTCCATTTACGAGGAATTAAAAAAACCAAATGCCATTCGTTTGTCCATCGTTTGTCCACGTTTGTCCAGGAAAAATTTTCGTTTGTCCACCTTTTGTTAAAAAGTTATAACAAAAATTTCTTTTTTCGAAAAAACCCAAAAAAATTTTTGTTTCGCTTTATTGTGCTAAATCGTATGTCCGTCGTTTGCCCATCGTTTGTCCATGTTTGTCCAGGAGATCCACCTTTTGTTAAAAAGTTATTTCAAAAAACAAAAATCGTGTGTGAAGTTGGCACCTCCATTTCCGAGTAATTAAAAAAACCAAATGCCATTCGTTTGTTCATCGTTTGTCCACGTTTATCCAGGAAAAATTTTCGTTTGTTCACCTTTTGTTAAAGTTATAACAAAAATTTTTTTTTGAAAAAACCTAAAAAAATTTTTGTTTCGCTATATTGTCCTGAATCGTATCTCCGTCGTTTGCCCATCGTTTGTCCAGGAAAAATTTTCGTTTGTCCACCTTTTGTTAAAAAGTTATTTCAAAAAAACAAAAATCGTGTGTGAAGTTGGCACCTCCATTTACGAGTAATTAAAAAAACCAAATGCCATTCGGTTGTCCACGATTGTCCAGGAAAAATTTTCGTTTGTCCACCTTTTGTTAAAAAGTTATAACAAAAATATCGAAAAAACCCAAAAAATTATTTGTTTCGCTTTACTGTGCTACATTGTATGTCCGTCGTTTGTCCATGTTTGTCCAGGAAAAATTTTCGTTTGTCCACTTTTTGTTAAAAAGTTATTTCAAAAAAAAACAAAAATCGTGTGTGAAGTTGGCACCTCCATTACGAGTAATTAAAAAAACCAAATTCCATTCGTTTCTCCACGTTTGCCTAGGAAAAAATTTCGTTTGTCCACCTTTTGTTAAAAAGTTATAACAAAAATTTTTTTTTCGAAAAACCCAAAAAAATTTTTGTTTCGCTTTATTGTGCTAAATCGTAGTCCGTCGTTTGCCCATCGTTTGTCCATGTTTGTCCAGGAAAAATTTTCGTTTGTCCACCTTTTGTTAAAAAGTTATAACAAAAATTTTTTTTTGTTCGAAAAAACCCAAAAAAGGTTTTGTTTCCCTTTATTGTGCTAAATCGTATGTCCGTGTCCTTGTTTGTCCAGGAAAAATTTTCGTTTGTCCACCTTTTGTTAAAAATTTATTTCAAAAAAACAAAAATCGGGTGTGAAGTTGCACCTCCATTTACGAGTAATTAAAAAAACCAAATGCCATTCGTTTGTCCATCGTTTGTCCACGTTTGTCCAGGAAAAATTTTCGTTTGTCCACCTTTTGTTAAAAAGTTATAACAAAAATATTTCGAAAAAAACCCAAAAAATTATTTCTTTCGCTTTACTGTGCTACATTGTATGTCCGTCGTTTGTCCATGTTTGTCCAGGAAAAATTTTCGTTTGTCCACTTTTTGTTAAAAGTTATTTAAAAAAAACAAAAATCGTGTGTGAAGTTGGCACCTCCATTTACGAGTAATTAAAAAAACCAAATTCCATTCGTTTCTCCACGTTTGCCTAGGAAAAAATTTCGTTTGTCCACCTTTTGTTAAAAAGTTATAACAAAAAATTTTTTTTTCGAAAAAACCCAAAAAATTTTTGTTTCGCTTTATTGTGCTAAATCGTATGTCCGTCGTTTGCCCATCGTTTGTCCATGTTTGTCCAGGAAAAATTTTCGTTTGTCCACCTTTTGTTAAAAAGTTATTTCAAAAAAACAAAAATCGTGTGTGAAGTTGGCACCTCCATTTACGAGTAATTAAAAAAACCAAATGGCATTCGTTTGTCCATCGTTTGTCCACGTTTGTCCAGGAAAAATTTTCGTTTGTCCACCTTTTGTAAAAAAGTTTAACAAAAATTTTTTTTTCCAAAACCCAAAAAAAATTTTGTTTCGCTTTATTGTGCTAAATCGTATGTCCGTTGTTTGCCCATCGTTTGTTCATGTTTGTCCAGGAAAATTTTCGTTTGTACACCTTTTGTTAAAAATTTATTTCAAAAAAACAAAAATCGTGTGTGAAGTTGGCACCTCCATTTATGAGTAATTAAAAAACCAAAAAATACAAGTGCACAATCGAACTGATCGCAAAAATACAACTAATGCCATTCGTTTGACCATCGTTTGTCCAGGATTGTCCAGGAAAAATTTTCGTTTGTCCACCTTTTGTAAAAAGTTATAACAAATTTTTTTTTCCAAAACCCAAAAAAATTTTTGTTTCGCTTTATTGTGCTAAATCGTATGTTCGTCGTTTGCCCATCGTTTGTCCATGTTTGTCCAGGAAAAATTTTCGTTTGTCCACCTATTGTTAAAAGTTATTTCAAAAAAACAAAAACCGTGTGTGAAGTTGGCACCTCCATTTACGAGTAATTAAAAACCAAATGCCATTCGTTTGTCCATCGTTTGCCCATGATTGTCCAGGACAAATTTTCGTTTGTCCGCCTTTTGTTAAAAAGTTATAACAAAAATATTTTTTTTTGTTTTTTTTTCAAAAATAACCCAAAAAATTGTTTGTTTCGCTCTATTGTGCTAAATCGTATGCCGTCGTTTGCCCATCGTTTGTTCATGTTTGTCCAGGAAAATTTTTCATTTGACCACCTTTTGTTAAAAAGTTTATAACAAAAATTTTTTTTGTTCGAAAAAACCCAAAAAAGGTTTTGTTTCCCTTTATTGTGCTAAATCGTATGTCCGTGTCCTTGTTTGTCCAGGAAAAATTTTCGTTTGTCCACCTTTTGTTAAAAATTATTTCAAAAAAACAAAAATCGGGTGTGAAGTTGGCACCTCCATTTACGAGTAATTAAAAAAACCAAATGCCATTCGTTTGTCCATCGTTTGTCCACGTTTGTCCAGGAAAAATTTTCGTTTGTCCACCTTTTGTTAAAAAGTTATAACAAAAATATCGAAAAAAACCCAAAAAATTATTTCTTTCGCTTTACTGTGCTACATTGTATGTCCGTCGTTTGTCCATGTTTGTCCAGGAAAAATTTTCGTTTGTCCACTTTTTGTTAAAAAGTTATTTAAAAAAAACAAAAATCGTGTGTGAAGTTGGCACCTCCATTTACGAGTAATTAAAAAAACCAAATTCCATTCGTTTCTCCACGTTTGCCTAGGAAAAAATTTCGTTTGTCCACCTTTTGTTAAAAAGTTATAACAAAAAAAATTTTTTTTCGAAAAAACCCAAAAAAATTTTTGTTTCGCTTTATTGTGCTAAATCGCAGTCCGTCGTTTGCCCATCGTTTGTCCATGTTTGTCCAGGAAAAATATTCATTGGCCACCTTTTGTTAAAAAGTTATTTCAAAAAAACAAAAATCGTTTGTCCAGGAAAAATTTTCTTTTGTCCACCTTTGTTAAAAAGCTATTTCAAAAAACAAAAATCGTGTGTGAAGTTGGCACCTCCATTTACGAGTAATTAAAAAACCAAAAGCCATTCGTTTGTCCATCGTTTGTCCACGATTGTCCAGGAAAAATTTTCGTTTGTCCACCTTTTGTTAAAAAGTTATAACAAAAATATTTTTTTTTCGAAAAAACCCAAAAATTGTTTGTTTCGCTTTATTCTGCTACATTGTATGTCCGTCGTTTGCCCGTCGTTTGTCCATGTTTGTCCTGGAAAAATTTTCGTTTGTCCACCTTTCTTAAAAAGGTATTTCAAAAACAAAAATCGTGTGTGAAGTTGGCACCTCCATTTACGAGTAATTAAAAAAACAATTCCATTCGTTTGTCCATCGTTTGTCCACGTTTGTCCAGGAAAAAATTTCGTTTGTCCACCTTTTGTTAAAAAGTTATAACAAAAAATTTTTTTTTCGAAAAAACCCAAAAAATTTTTGTTTCGCTTTATTGTGCTAAATCGTATGTCCGTCGTTTGCCCATCGTTTGTCCATGTTGTCCAGGAAAAATATTCATTTGGCCACCTTTCGTTAAAAAGTTATTTCAAAAAACAAAAATCGTGTGTGAAGTTGGCACCTGCATTTCCGAGTAATTAAAAAACCAATGCCATTCGTTCGTCCATCGTTTGTCCACGTTTGTCCAGGAAAAAATTTCGTTTGTCCACCTTTTGTTAAAAAGTTATAACAAAAAATTTTTTTTTCGAAAAAACCTAAAAAAATTTTTGTTTCGCTTTATTGTGCTAAATCGTATGTCCGTCGTTTGCCCATCGTTTGTCCATGTTTGTCCAGGAAAAATTTTCGTTTGTCCACTTTTTGTTAAAAAGTTATTTCAAAAAAACAAAAATCATGTGTGAAGTTGGCACCTCCATTTACGAGTAATTAAAAAAACCAAATGCCATTCGTTTGTCCATCGTTTGTCCACGTTTGTCCAGGAAAAATTTTCGTTTGTCCACCTTTTGTAAAAAAGTTATAACAAAAATTTTTTTTTCCAAAACCCAAAAAAATTTTGTTTCGGTTTATTGTGCTAATCGTATGTCCGTTGTTGCCCATCGTTTGTTCATGTTTGTCCAGGAAAAATTTTCGTTTGTACACCTTTTGTTAAAAATTTATTTCAAAAAACAAAAATCGTGTGTGAAGTTGGCACCTCCATTTACGAGTAATTAAAAAAACCAAAAAATACAAGTACACAATCGAACTGATCGCAAAATACAACTAAATGCCATTCGTTTGACCATCGTTTGTCCAGGATTGTCCAGGAAAAATTTTCGTTTGTCCACCTTTGTTAAAAAATATAACAAAAATATTTTTTTTTGTTTTTTTCAAAAATAACCCAAAAAATTGTTTGTTTCGCTCTATTGTGCTAAATCGTATGTCCGTCGTTTGCCCATCGTTTGTTCATGTTTGTCCAGGAAAATTTTTCATTTGACCACCTTTTGTTAAAAAGTTATAACAAAATTTTTTTTTGTTCGAAAAAACCCAAAAAAAGTTTTGTTTCCCTTTATTGTGCTAAATCGTATGTCCGTGTCCTTGTTTGTCCAGAAAAAATTTTCGTTTGTCCACCTTTTGTTAAAAATTTATTTCAAAAAAACAAAAATCGGGTGTGAAGTTGGCACCTCCATTTACGAGTAATTAAAAAAACCAAATGCCATTCGTTTGTCCATCGTTTGTCCACGTTTGTCCAGGAAAAATTTTCGTTTGTCCACCTTTTGTTAAAAATTTATTTCAAAAAACAAAAATCGTGTGTGTGTAGTTGGCACCTCCATTTACGAGTAATTAAAAAAACCAAAAGCCATTCGTTTGTCCACGATTGTCCAGAAAAATTTTCGTTTGTCCACCTTTTGTTAAAAAGTTATAACAAAAATATTTTTTTTTCGAAAAAAACCCAAAAAATTGTTTGTTTCGCTTTATTGTGCTACATTGTATGTCCGTCGTTTGCCCATCGTTTGTCCATGTTTGTCCTGGAAAAATTTCGTTTGTCCACCTTTTCTTAAAAAGGTATTTCAAAAAAACAAAAATCGTGTGTGAAGTTGGCACCTCCATTTACGAGTAATTAAAAAACCAAATTCCATTCGTTTGTCCATCGTTTGTCCACGTTTTTCCAGGAATAAATTTCGTTTGTCCACCTTTTGTTAAAAAGTTATAACAAAAAATTTTTTTTTCGAAAAAACCCAAAAAATTTTTGTTTCGCTTTATTGTGCTAAATCGTATGTCCGTCGTTTGCCCATCGTTTGTCCATGTTTGTCCAGGAAAAATATTCATTTGGCCACCTTTCGTTAAAAAGTTATTTCAAAAAAACAAAAATCGTGTGTGAAGTTGGCACCTGCATTTCCGAGTAATTAAAAAACCAAATGCCATTCGTTTGTCCATCGTTTGTCCGCGTTTGTCCAGGAAAAAATTTCGTTTGTCCACCTTTTGTTAAAAAGTAATAACAAAAAATTTTTTTTTCGAAAAAACCAAAAAAATATTTGTTTCGCTTTATTGTGCTAAATCGTATGTCCGTCGTTTGCCCATCGTTTTTCCATGTTTGTCCAGGAAAAATTTTCGTTTGTCCACCTTTTGTTAAAAAGTTATTTCAAAAAAACCAAAATCGTGTGTGAAGTTGGCACCTCCATTTACGAGTAATTAAAAAAACCAATGCCATTCGTTTGTCCATCGTTTGTCCAGGAAAAATTTTCGTTTGTCCACCTTTTGTAAAAAGTTATAACAAAAATTTTTTTTCCAAAAACCCAAAATAAATTTTGTTTCGCTTTATTGTGCTAAATCGTATGTCCGTTGTTTGCCCATCGTTTGTCCATGTTTGTCCAGGAAAAATTTTCGTTTGTCCACCTTTTGTTAAAAATTTATTTCAAATAAACAAAAATCGTGTGTGAAGTTGGCACTCCATTTACGAGTAATTAAAAAAACCAAAAATACAAGTACATAATCGAACTGATCGCATAAATACAACTAAATGCCATTCGTTTGTCCATCGTTTGTCCACGATTGTCCAGGAAAAATTTTTCTTTGTTCACCTTTTGTAAAAATTTATAACAAAAATTTTTTTTTCCAAAAGCCAAAAAAATTTTTGTTTCGCTTTATTGTGCTAAATCGTATGCTCGTCGTTTGCCCATCGTTTGTCCATGTTTGTCCAGGAAAAATTTTCATTTGGCACCTTTTGTTGAAAGTTATTCAAAAAAACAAATCGTGTGTGAAGTTGGCACACTCATCCGAGTAATTAAAAAACCAAATGCCATTCGTTTGTCCAATCGTTTGTTCACGTTTGTCTAGGAAAAATTTTCGTTTGTTCACCTTTTGTTAAAAAGTGTTTTTTCGAAAAAACCCAAAAAAGTTTTGTTTCGCTTTATTGTGCTAAATCGTATGTCCGTCGTTTGCATCGTTCGTCCTGTTTGTCAGGAGATATCACCTTTGTTAAAAAGTTATTTCAAAAACACAAAAATCGTGTGTGAGTTGCACCTCCACCCTTTTCGCGGGTAATTGAAAAACCAAATGCCACTCGTTTGGCCATCGTTTGTCCAGGGAAAAATTTCGTTTGTCTTTGTTAAAAAGGTATTAAGATCGAAAAACCCAAAAAACATGTTTGATTTCGCTTTATTGTGCTTAATCGTATGTCGTCGTTGCCCATCGTTTGTCCATGTTTGTCAGGAAAAATATTCATTTGGCCACCTTTCGTTAAAATGTATTTCAAAAAAAACAAAAATCGTGTGTGAAGTGGCACCTGCATTTCCGAGTAATTAAAAAACGAATGCCATTCGTTTGTCCATCGTTTGTCCGCGTTTGTCCACTTTTGTTAAAAAGTTATAACAAAAATTTTTTTTCGATAAACCAAAAACATTTTTGTTTCGCTTATTGTGCTAAATCAAATGTCCGTCGTTTGCCATCGTTTGCCATGTTTGTCCAGGAAAATTTTCGTTTGTCCACCTTTTGTTAAAAAGTTGTTTCAAAAAAACAAAACGTGTGTGAAGTTGGCACCTCCATTACGAGTAATTAAAAAAACAAAATGCCATTCGTTTGTACATCGTTTGTCCACGTTTGTCCAGGAAAAATTTTCGTTTGTCCACCTTTTGTAAAAAAGTTATAACAAAAATCCAAAACCCAAAAAATTTTTGTTTCGCTTTATTGTGCTAAATCGTATGTCCGTTGTTTGCCCATCCTTTGTCCATGTTTGTCCAGGAAAAATTTTTGTTTGTCCACCTTTTGTTAAAAAGTTATTTCAAAAAACAAAAATCGTGTGTGAAGTTGGCACCTCCATTTACGAGTAATTAAAACCTTGAATTGTGTTAAAAAGTAATTTCAAAAAAACAAAAAAATCGGGTGTGAAGTGGCACCTCCATTCACGAGTTTTAAAAAAACCAAAAATACAAGTACATAATCGAACTGATCGCAAAAATACAACTAAATGCCATTCGTTTGTATATCGTTTGTCCACGATTGTCCAGAAAAATTTTCGTTTGTCCACCTTTTGTAAAAAAGTTATAACAAAAATTTTTTTTCCAAAAACCAAAAAAATTTTTGTTTCGCTTTATGTGCTAAATCGTATGTCCGTCGTTTGCCCATCGTTTGTCCATGTTTGTCCAGGAAAAATTTTCGTTTGTCCACCTATTGTTAAAAGTTATTTCAAAAAAACAAAAATCGTGTGTGAAGTTGGCACCTCCATTTACGAGTAATTAAAAACCAAATGCCATTCGTTTGTCCATCGTTTGTATACGATGTACCAGGGACAAATTTTCGTTTGTCCACCTTTTGTTAAAAAGTTATAACAAAATATCAAAAATAACCCAAAAATTGTTTGTTTCGCTCTATTGTGCTAAATCGTATGTCCGTCGTTTGCCCATCGTTTGTCCATGTTTGTCCAGGAAAATTTTCATTTGGCCACCTTTTGTTAAAAAGTTATAACAAAAATTTTTTTTGTTCGTAAAAATCCAAAAAAATTTTTGTTTCGCTTTATTGTGCTAAATCGTATGCCCATCGTTTGTCCATGTTTGTCCCGGAAAAATTTCGTTTGTCCATCCTATTGTTAAAAAGTTATTTCAAAAAAACAAAAATCGTGTGTGAAGTTGGCACCTCCATTTACGAGTATTAAAAAACCAAATGCCATTCGTTTGTCCATTGTTTGTCCACGATTGTACAGGAAAATTTTCGTTTGTCCACCTTTTGTTAAAAAGTTATAACAAAAATATATTTTTTGTTCGAAAAAAACCCCAAAAATTGTTTGTTTCGCTTTATTGTGCTACATTGTATGTCCGTCGTTTGGCCATCGTTTGTCCATGTTTGTCCAGGAAAAATTTTCGTTTGTCCACCTTTTGTTAAAAAGTTATTTCAAAAAAACAAAAATCGTGTGTGAAGTTGGCACCTCCATTTACGAGTAATTAAAAAACCAAATGCCATTCGTTTGTGTCCACGTTTGTCCAGGAAAAATTTTCGTTTGTCCACCTTTTGTTAAAAAGTTATAACAACATTTTTTTTTCGAAAAAAGCCCAAAAAATTTTTGTTTCGCTTTATTGTGCTAAATCGTATGTCCGCCTCGTTTGCCCATCGTTTGTCCACGTTTGTCAAGGAAACATTTTCGTTTGTCCACCTTTTGTTAAAAAGTTATTTCAAAAAACAAAAATCGTGTGTGAAGTTGGCACCTCCATTTACGAGTAATTAAAAAAACCAAATGCCATTCGCTTGTCCATCGTTTGTCCACGATGGTCCAGGAAAAATTTTCGTTTGTCCACCTTTGTTAAAAGTTATAACAAAATATTTTTTTTTCGAAAAAAACCCAAAAAATTGTTTGTTTCGCTTTATTGTGCTACATTGTATGTCCGTCGTTTGCCCATCGTTTGTACATGTTTGTCCAGGAAGATTTTCGTTTGTCCACGTTTTGTTAAAAAGTTTTTCAAAAAAAACAAAAATCGTGTGTGAAGTTGCACCTCCATTTACGAGTAATTAAAAAACCAAATTCCATTCGTTTGTCCATCGTTTGTCCACGATTGTCCAGGAAAAATTTTCGTTTGTCCACCTATTGTTAAAAAGTTATAACAAAAATATTTTTTTTTCGAAAAAACCCAACAAATTGTTTGTTTCGCTTTATTGTGCTACATTGTATGTCCGTCGTTTGCCCATCGTTTGTCCATGTTTGTCCAGGAAAAATTTTCGTTTGTCCACCTTTTGTTAAAAAGTTATTTCAAAAAACAAAAATCGTGTGTGAAGTTGGCACCTCCATTTACGAGTAATTAAAAAAACCAAATTCCATTCGTTTATCCATCGTTTGTCCACGTTTTTCCAGGAAAAAATTTCGTTTGTCCACATTTTGTTAAAAAGTTATAACAAAAAAATTTTTTTTTCGAAAAAAACCCAAACAAATTTTTGTTTCGCTTTATTGTGCTAAATCGTATGTCCGTCGTTTGCCCATCGTTTGTCCATGTTTGTCCAGGAAAAATATTCATTTGGCCACCTTTTGTTAAAAAGTTATTTCAAAAAAACAAAAATCGGTTGTGAAGTTGGCACATGCATTTCCGAGTAATTAAAAAAACCAAATGCCATTTCGTTTGTCCATCGTTTGTCCACGTTTGTCCAGGAAAAATTTTCGTTTGTTCACCTTTTGTTAAAAAGATTATTTTTTCGAAAAAACCCAAAAAAATTTTGTTTCGCTTTATTGTGCTAAATCATATGTCCGTTGTTTGCCCATCGTTTGTCCATGTTTGTCCAGGAAAAATTTCGTTTGTCCACCTTTTGTTAAAAGTTATTTCAAAAAACATGAATCGTGTGTGAGTTGGCACCATCCATTTACGAGTATCTTTGCATTGTCCAGGAAAATTTTCGTTTGTCCACCTTTTGTTAAAAAGTTATAAAAAAATATTTTTTTTTCGAAAAAAACCCAACAAATTGTTTGTTTCGCTTTATTGTGCTACATTGTATGTCCGTCGTTTGCCCATCGTTTGTCCATGTTTGTCCAGGAAAAATTTTCGTTTGTCCACCTTTTGTTAAAAGTTATTTCAAAAAAACAAAAATTGTGTGTGAAGTTGGCACCTCCATTTACGAGTAATTAAAAAAACCAAATGCCATTCGTTTGTCCACGTTTGTCCAGGAAAAATTTTCGTTTGTCCACCTTTTGTTAAAAAGTTATAACAAAAAATTTTTTTTTCGAAAAAACCCAAAAAATTTTTGTTTCGCTTTATTGTGCTAAATCGTATGTCCGTCGTTTGCCCATCGTTTGTCCATGTTTGTCCAGGAAAAATTTTCGTTTGTCCACCTTTTGTTAAAAGTTATTTCAAAAAAACAAAATCGTGTGTGAAGTTGGCACCTCCATTTACGAGTAATTAAAAAAACCAAATTCCATTCGTTGTCCACGTTTGTCCAGGAAAAAAATCATTTGGCCACCTTTTGTTAAAAAGTTATAACAAAATTTTTTTTTCGAAAAAACCCAAACAAATTTTGTTTCGCTTTATTGTGCTAAATCGTATGTCCGTCGTTTGCCCATCGTTGTCCCGATTGTCAGGAAAAATTTCGTTTATCCACCTTTTGTTAAAAGTTACAACAAAAATATCGAAAAAAACCCAAAAATTGTTTGTTTCGCTTTATTGTGCTAAATCGTATATCCGTCGTTTGCCCATCGTTTGTTTCGCTTAACTTTAACATTCACTTTAACTTTAACTTTACTTTAACCAAAACCTTAACTTTAACTTTAACTTTAACTCCAACTTTACTTATTTTTAACTTTAACTTTCGCTTTAACTTTAACATTCATACTTTAACTTTAACTTTAACTTCAACTTTATTTTAACTTCAACTTTAACTTTAATTTTAACTTTACTTTAACTTAACTTTAACTTTAATTTAACTTTAACTTTAACCTTAACTTTAACTTTGACTTTGACTTTAACTTTAACTTTAACTTTAAGTTTAACTTTAACTTTAACTTTAACTTTAACTTTAAGTTTAAC
>JARSSU010002386.1:0-39280 GCA_029619165.1 Eurosta solidaginis
AACCAGCAGAGATACTTACATGGTCACAAGATTCGATTATTGTTGTTTTAGCAGTGCTTCGCCCATCTAATAAATGCGACCACTCACAAATTGTCATCAATATCCTCGAACAGGAGTCAAAGGAAACTTGCAGTTTCAGCAAGGGTGGTCCAGAGAGAAAATGGTGTAGAGGCGTTGGTTCCACTTTGCAATTTAAAAGGTGGAGACAAGCAGGACATATATTATGGAGTCCATGCTGTGATCAAAACAGCCTTTAAGAGTTAAACTGAATTTCCATCCAATTCCAAGAAAACCAACATGAATTTGTAAAATGCATACAGTTACATCAAAGAAGAAGACCGAATTGAAAAAAAATTCTGAATAAAAATATTAATTGTCAAAACAAATTTTACTGCTGAACTCTTTACTCAATTCTCTGCAAGAAAAGAGCGAATCAATCCGCAAAAGCTTTTAAACGCAAAAGTTTGATTCTGGAGCTACTGTGTATGACCTGGAGTATATACAAGCGCAATAATATACTTAAGAGCCGTAGCAATCAATGCTTGATTAGTTTGATTTTTCGACTCTGACTTCAACCTCGTATACAATCTGTGGAACTAAGTTTTTGTTGTGAGTTCGAGGAGTATTTGTTATTTCAACACAATATCTCAACAGAAAAAAAAACAATACAATCAATGGCGTCGAAATAAAAACAAAAAATTTCCAACTTATAATAATAATAACAATAAAAGTACCTACAATGAAAACAACAATAAAAACAAACATTATACAGCAGCGGTCTGATGTTATATAAGAATCACTAAGAAGATATTGCCTGAATGCGTTCGCTGAACACAACGATGATGTGTAAGTTTGTATACACGAAGGCAAAAGGGGGTTTACTAAACACAAAAGACCAAATGAACGCTGCAGAGAAGGTAATCGAGCCGCGACGACCCAAACCCCATATTTAAGTAATGTTCCAATTGTTGGCATTAATGGATACACACAACTCCTAAGAAAGCAAAAAGAAAAATTTAAGTAACGAAAGGCGTGCGCGCAATGAACAGATACTGGCGCACAGTCAACGTGGCGGACAGTTTTTGGCTATGCAACAAACCTGCCGGCCAACTGAAAAGACAACCACCAGTCAGTCACTCAACCAGGCAGGGAGCCTGCGCTGTCAGCGAAGGCAAAATCGCATGTACGCGCCATACGCGCAGCAGGTAGCCAGGTAGACAGACAACCGACTACACGGGCCAAGCTGAGACGGTGGAAGGCTGGAGACACAGCCACGCAGAAGGAATGAGTTGTTGTTGATATGTGTTTATACAAAATTTACGTATCGCTATCGTTTTTGCCAGAATCAAGCAAGTGTGAAATTTAAAAGTTTGGCGAGTCAATTTAAACATTTACTGTTTTTAAAAAACCAATATATTTTCGATCAAATCGGTTCACATGTATATAAGGATATTCGATATTTCAATGTTATATAGACCTATAAATGTTTAATCCATATAACTGATGAACAAAACTTCGACAAAATGCACATTCATGCTTATGTTCTGAGAGACGATGAAGCGCAGCAGCGAAAGTTGAGAACACTCGTCAAACAAACTAAGCGCACGAATTTCTGTCTTCAATTTACACCCCGCAAACCAATTCACTTGGGAAAAAGCAATCCAGATGGTCAGCTCCACGTAGTCTGTAACCGCCCATTCTGTGACCGAACACTGTTTGCTGAATATGCTTGATTATCGTGTCTTGCTTCTTATACATTTGAAATACAATACAGCAGTGTGCAAAAAATAATAGCGGCAATTTTTTCGAATTTCGTCCAGTTAAATTCTAATTTATTTTGTTTTCGATATGTTAGAAAAAATTTTCTATAAATCTGGTAAGTGAAAATATATCATTCATTCATTCAATATATTCCGAAAAACCTTTTCAAAAACATTTGAAATATGGAGAAATTTTTCGAAAATTTCGGCCTTTAGAGTTCTGCGAATTTGTTAGTATGCATCATAATCGATTTTGGTCAAAAATTACATGTAAGAAGTCTCTCAAAAATTTGCATTGATTTTTGAAAAGTTTTTTTTCGAAGGGTGTTTTAAGATTTTCTTCTATATTATTGCCACACTTGTATTGAGAAAAATTTACAACACCCTTCGGAAACTTTTAAAATGGTACTTGTTTGAGTAAAATCGATTGCGCCCACAAAACTGTATGCTCACAAAACACTAAGAAAACTGCAAGAAACGACTTTTTGTAAAACTTTCTCGAACTAAAGGATTTTTTCGAAACGTTTTTGAGATTGGTTTGCATAGTTTCAGCTACAAAATGCATGGGATTTGTTCATAAATATTCAAAATAAAAAAGAATTTAACTAATGAAATTTGATAAAAACGTACACTGCTATTTTTCTGTTCGCCTCTGTATAGGATTATATATTTTCTGCGTCTGTCGACTTCAGTGCTGCTGTGTCTGTCTGTCAGCGTTGTAAGTCAATCAAAGTTTTTAAGCTGAAGGAAATGTAATAAATCCTCAAAATTAACGCAAAGTAAATAAGCAAAGTTCTTGGGAACAGCACAAGTTGAGATACACAAAAGCAACACATCTAAAAATTAGAAGATAACAAATTTCCCATTTAAAAAGAAACTAGCAAAAATAAATAAAACCAACTGCAATAACAATGACAATCACAGCGGTACCTAGTAAATTTGTTGCACAGTTTTCATTTATTTATTTACCAATTTTTGTTGCTGCTATGCACCTTTAGCATTAATGTCCACTCTCAGCTTATATTTTGAACAAGGATTCTTCCCATTAGAATTAAATTGCTTAATGTCTTCACTTATTTGAATTACCCAATGGGCAATAAAACATTCGCAAAGTTTAAAGACATGCAAATTTATTTATTAATTAGGGAAACACTTTGAACAACGTGACATCAGAACGGACAAGGCGACAGCTGTTTCGATTATACCTTGTAAATCACTTTAAAGCCTTTTCTCCCGGCGACTCGAATATGCATTTCATATACATATTTAAAAAAAGCAATGAGGAGCAGTCGCCGCGTAATAAATACGAGATGAATGGTAATTGCCAATGTGATTTTGATAGCTAAGCTATCATTTGGGAACCAGCTTTCTCACAAAAATGTTTCCAACTTGAGTACGAGTTGAGAAATATTTGAATCCTTATGGCCGAGACACAATACAGTTTTTCATATAGATGCTTTCAACGCAATCTTATGCATTCCAGTAACATCACCATAATCACGCAAGATGTTGCGTTTGTAATTATGAAGGCACTTCAGACTTGGCAATTGAAGTTTATTTCGCCTTTGTCCCATTTACATAACAAAATTTTGCGAATCACTATTATAAACATTCTCACTATACAAGAAATATACTTGCTAACATATTGTGATGAATATTAGCAACACTAAGGGATGCTATCATCTCTAAGCCGATGCTAAGCAGTGACTTGTATGCACATCAATAAAATCAATCATTATGTACGTACACGCAGCGGAGAAGAAACGCACAAACACATGCAGATATCTTATCTGAGATGCTCCCAAAAGTAATTATAATTGTGGAAGTGTCGCCACAAATACACGCGCATATGAGAAGCTATACACGTGCATCTGTAGTTATAATTTTTTAGAAGTAACTAAGTAAATTGCGGAAGCGCCTAGAAGTATGCGAACGAGAAATCACAGAGTATAAAAGGCAGCAACAGTAGAGGCGCGACAATCAATTGATTTGAGACACTATCTGGCGAGCAATAGTAGTGTTATTCTGAAGTACTTCAATAAAGGTAATTTTGCGTATTGAATAGTGGAGTTATTTATTCAACAGTTTAGTGATTCGAACGTTAGCAGAAGGTTGCAAATAAGGGGAATTGCAGTAAATTCGTTACAATATTTTGTGCGCTATTCATTTGCTAAATTGCAGTTTCCAATTGTGAAAAATGTCAGAAAAGTTACCAACTATTGAGAAAAATAACTACACTTGCAAAGTGTGAAAGCACCTTTAGCCAAATCAAATGCCGAATTCTTCTTAAGCTTTGCTTGCAACAAAAGTTGGAAGAAGGTTGCTTACTACAGATTGCAAGGCTCTATAAAGTGCATGCATAATGCTGCCGCTTTGCTGTCTTACAGATTTACTGATGTAGCATTCCATTCATGACTGAGCAATCCTAAGCGTTGTCCATAGATTGTTAAATGCCAGACATTCGTACCAATATGTGCAAAACTGCCATAATTTGTTGAGTTATGTAGTACATATATAAATATTTGTATATATATAATGTATAAAATATATAAGTACATACATACATAGCGTAAATACTGGCACTACCCCCAAACAAAAATTTATTTTTATACTGTAAGGCTAAGGCCACAGTGTTGTCGGTTAGCGCGCTCCGCCTACTACACTGAAGATCCTGTATTCAATCCAGGGCAAAGCAACATCAAATATATTGAAAGAAGTTTCTTTGATTAGAAACAAGTTTTTTTAAGAGGGTCGCCTCTCGACAGTGATTTGGCAAGCAGTCCAAATGTATTTCTGACGTTAAAAGCTTCTAAATGAAATCTCATCTGCTTTGCAGATGACGTCCGGAATCGGCGTAAAGCCATTTTGTAGGTAAAATTAAAAGGAGCACGGCGTAAATTGGGAGATGAGGTCGGCCTAAAAACCTCTTCGTAGGTTATCGCTCCTTGCATTTATTTATTTTTATGAGGCGCTAACTAGTTGCGAAAAGAAAAATGTTGTCACACTTTTCAAAGTGCTCTTTGTTTCGTGACAAATACGCAAGAAAATACCAGCAAAATCGCATTTTGAACAGAGAATTGTAAGTCAGTTTAAAATAGGGCAAAGCGCCAACTTCACGTGAACTTAGCTAAGCACCCCGAAAAAAGCACTTAGAAAGCGCGCCAAATTTTTACTCTTCTCAACTAATTAGCGAAAAATTTGCGATAGAATACCGACCTAATAATTGTTTGATATATCGAAGGGTGCTTCGCTAACTTCAGGTTTCTGTATGTAAGACGTTAGATTGAGCATATTGCATTTTTTATAAAACTTTAAAATAATACATGGATAATAAAAAGGTTACAAGTTTTTTTGCTGGGTTTCGTTATATTATCCGTTGCTTGTACAACTACATCAATACTGAAATACAAATATCTTAATATATTGTTGTCTGCTTCATAAAGCAGCCGCTGTTAAGTTCTGCTGCTCATTTGCTACAGACAAACGTCAGCAACTCGTTGTTTAATTATGTTGCTGCAACAAACACACATAAATTGTTATTGCTATTATTCTTGTAGAAGTATTGTTTTTGCTTTTATTATTTCCGAAGCTATGTACTGATAAATGTTGCTGCTGCTGTGGCTCCTGCCTTGCGGCTATCGTAGCTGCAACATCTCTATATTCACTTGCGGCTTAAGTGCATATCCGACTTGCTTTGTTAATGAATTAACGCTTTTTTTTCTGCGTTATTTTTACTATACACAATTGCCATTTTTCCTCTCACTATAAAACTGTGGCCTAATGCCTAAGTCCGTATATACGTAGTATAAATATGTGTTTATTTGTATTGTGGCTCAGAAACCCAACGTTCATAGATGTATGTGTGTTGACATTGCATCATCAGCAATTATATTGCTGTAATCATTTTGTTGCATGTGGTAACATAAATTAGTGAGCTTAATTTCAATGATGATTATGTCTAATCAATTCCATTCTACTTAGACGTCAAATGGATTTGTAGATTTATGTTTCCCAGCATATAGATTTTGGCCGATGAAAATTTCATGAAAAGATATGAAACTTTATGAAACAATAGCCTTGTTTTTTTTACATGTATATACAACTGCATTCGCGGGTAAAAAACGCTTATCATTACTTAGATAATATCTAGGATACCCATCTAGCGGCAATTATTGAAGACTCGCAGCAGTGGTTGTGCCTAATAGCGGAGACACGCAGCACGATTGCGATGAACAGTGAACTTACACTTTCGGTCATAGAAGTAGAGAATAGTGTAGGCTCATTCTATTTCAAGACACCCGGTCCGCGCAGGACATGATTTTTGATATTGATTGTCGAATAGCCGAATAAATCAAACACGTATTTAAGAATTTAATATTAATTATTTAATGAAATTAGTTAAAGAAATATAATTGTAATTTAACATGGAAATTTAAAGAAAACCAAACTTCAATTTTACGTCCGCTTGCAACGGTTCACCATTCGACTCCCCTTTTGCCTTCATTCGTTAGTCTTGTTCGATTTTGTTCTTAAGCAGTAGCAAGGTTGCCATCTGTAGTTGACAACTCGGCCCTTCCTGATAGATCGTCACTCCGGGACGATTGGTATGCTGGACACCATTCATTTCTTTCGTCATCTTGCTCAGGACCTAATGTACACCAAGGTT
The DNA here is from genome assembly GCA_029619165.1 of Eurosta solidaginis. Taxonomy (NCBI): domain Eukaryota; kingdom Metazoa; phylum Arthropoda; class Insecta; order Diptera; family Tephritidae; genus Eurosta; species Eurosta solidaginis. The sequence continues at coordinate 6,427 of JARSSU010002386.1, forward strand.
TCATGTTGTCGTTGGTGAAAACGCCTGTGTAATTTCTACCCGACTTTTGTGCATTTGGTAGGTTTTCAACCACATAGTGGTCATAAGTTATCACCTTTGTTACTTGATACGGACCCTTGTATATCGGTTCCAATTTGTGTGACGTACCTGTTGGGGAAGGTATATTATCAATGGCTACTAAATCACCTATGTTATATGGCCGCGGTGTTCGATGCTTTGCATCAGACCTCTCTTTCCATTTCTTTTGCTCGTTACGTATACGCTCACAAACTTCATTGGATCTGAATTCGTTGGAAAGCTCTTCGCCAGTAGCATCGTCATCTTGTATAGCCTGTATGAGTCTATTGGTGGTAACATCTCGTAGTTTATAGCTAAACACCAAGCTATTCGGACTTTGTTTGGTAGTAGCGTTGCTTTGTGAATTGATGCACCACTGAAGCTGGTACAATGCGTCGTCCCAATCCTTCTCGTTCTTACTACTGCATTTAAGTGAAGCCAAAATTGTTTTGTTTACGCGTTCAGCTTGACCATTGGCGCGAGGCATGCGCACTGCTGTCTTGGCATGATGGATGCCGTAGTCTATCATGAATTTGCTAAACTCTTTAGAGGTAAAAGCCGTCCCTCTATCCGTTACTAAGCTCTGTGGTGGCCCATAAGTGGCCATGTATTCACGCAATGTTGTCCGCACTGGAGCTGTCTTCGTATTTCGTAAATCCTTTGGTACCACATACTTCGTAAACGCACATACAATTACCAAAACGTACGAATTGCCATGCTTACTTTTCACAAATGGTCCGAGTGATCCAGGTGTACCGTCTGGAAAGGAATCGGAACCACTTCCTTCAGATGGAGTTGCGCATCTCGTTTTCCGCTCTTTGACTTTGTTTAAACAACATTCCGGACAAGCTTCGATGTAAGATTTGACGTAAGGTCGCATACGTGCGAACCAAAAGTATTTGCTCAATCGTTCGATAGTCTTCTCTATTCCGAAATGACCTGCTTCGTCATGACAAGACCGTGTGACTCGCCATTTCACCTCTTGTGGTACCGCTAACAATTTGTTGTTGCCTAGTTTACGGTAAAGTCTAGCACACTCGACGACGTAATCATCTTTAAGTTGTTTCGCATTATTTCCAGACTTCCCATTGAGGATTTCAATGATATCCTTTAGTTTATCGTCCTGCCGTTGCATTGCAGCCACCCAGTCATCTGATATGCTAACTACTGTATAAACCGAATCAGCCACTGTAGTTGCCTCACATGATGGCAGAGACGGACATCTACTGAGTCCATCAGCTAAAACGTTTTTCGTTGCTGCCCTATGTATGCATTCGAAGTCATATTCCTGTAATTTCAGCCACCACCTGGCTATGCGTGGAATCAACGGCTGTCGTTGCCTTTGTGGATGCAACCGCGTTGCAATCCGTAACCACCTTAAAATGTTGGCCCATAAAATACGTTCGATATCGCTGTAAAGTTTCCACTATGGCCAGAACTTCCAGCTCATAGCTTGCATAATTTCGCCCAGCGTCGTTACACTGCCTGCTAAAATAAAAAACAGGTCTCAGGTCCAAGAAACTGACGTACTGCTGTCGAATTCGTTGGCACAGGAAACTCTTCTATTACCTTAGTTTTATTTTCACCTGATCTGATACCATTTTTGCCGATAATATGTCCAAGAAATTGGACTTCTTTTGCCAAAATCGTGCTTTCAGATGAACGCAATGTTAAGCATTCGCATCGGATAACCTCAAGGAATTCCCGTAAAACTTCCAATCCTTCGTTAAAAGTTTGCGTCGCAATAATTACTTCATCAACATAGTTAATTACCTTATCTCGATGTTTCATTTTTTTAATAACTTTAACGATCACCTCCTGAAAAACCATGGGACCGTTAACTAATTCAAAGGGCATAACATTGTGCTCGAATAGCCCCTCGTGTGTCAAAAATGCTGTGTATTGTTTGGATTCCTCTGCCATTGGAATCTGGTAATACCCCGATGTCATATCCAGGGCTGTGAAAAACTCGTTGCCTGCTAATCGTGCTAGTTGTTCTTCAACAACCGGCATTAAATAATTTTTCTTCACCGTCACCTCATTAAGCGCTCGAAAATCTATGCACATCCGGTCTTATCTATTCGATTTCTTAACCAACAAAACCGATGCTGCATGAGGAGAACTACTCGGTCGTATTATACCATTATCTTGCAACTTTCGTAAAATATTTGTTAGTGCTGGCCTTTTCGCAAATGGAACCTGATATCGTTTGCCCAATATTGGTTTACTCGTTGTAACCTCAATCGACATTTGCGTATTTTTGCACCGCCAAATTTGTTGAATATCTTCTGAAAAAACAGTCTTGATACGTTAGTAAAAGTTTTGAAAGCCCACCTTTCTCCTTGCTCGATATCTGACATGATAAGTTGAACTCATTTTCGATTGAATTTATTTGTAGTATGTCGTGATCATTTGCTAAGTGATAGCCATAGTCCTTCAGAGCATAACGACCCAATAAAATGTCGTATGGTATCATGTCATCACCCACTAGATATAACGTTACCAGTCGTTGAACATTACCCATCATCCCACTTCTGACTTTGTCGAATAGCCGAATAAATCAAACACGTATTTAAGAATTTAATATTAATTATTTAATGAAATTAGTTAAAGAAATATAATTGTAATTTAACATGGAAATTTATAAGAAAGAAAACCAAACTTCAATTTTACGTCCGCTTGCTACGGTTCACCATTCGACTCCCCTTTTGCCATCATTCGTTAGTCTTGTTCGATTTTGTTCTAAAGCAGTAGCAAGGTTGCCATCTGTAGTTATATGATGAAATTTTAATATGTTGTTCTTTGGTGAGAATAATGAAACACGTACTAAACAAAAAAAAATTTTTTAACTATATGCTATTGCGTATAAATTTATATAAAAGTAAATATAATAACGAACATTTCAAAAAAAAATCATGACAATCGGTTAATTTTTGACAAAGTTATTGACAGTTGAAAAAATAGGTGAATAAAATATCGATTGCATTTTATGGAATTCAATTGCCGATAAATCCAAAAAAAAGTTTTATGAGGAAAAAAAAACACATTATTTTGACCAAAGAACAACATATTAAAATTTCATCAAAATCAAAATCATGTCCTGCGCGGACCGGGTGTCTTGAAATGGAATGAGCCTGTAGAGATAAAATGGAGAGACACATTTGAGTATAATGCATATTGAAATTTAGCAGTACTAATTTTTGCGCAACAATTTCGTTAATGTAGATAATGTTACAAACTTAACAGTCCATATAAAGTTTAAGTGCATATGTATACAAATTTAAAAAAACACAGCTATTATTCGCAATTAAGGTTAGGTTGCACTGGCCAGTCTGTGACGACCTCACATCGATTGAAAACTCCGTCCTCCTAGAATTTATTTAAACCCTTGCCGCATCACAGCTGTGCTGATTAATAAAAAAGAAATAAAAAAATAAATGTAAGGCGCGATAACCTCCGAAGAGATTTAAGGCCGAGCTTCTCTTGCAATTTGCGCCATGCTCCTCTTATTATTTTCCTACAAATTGGCTGGATGGGACCTACGACTCCGAACGGCATCTGCAAGGCAGACGAGTTTTCACTAAGAGCTTTGCCCGGGGAGTGAACCCGGGATCTTCGGTGTGGTAGGCGAAGCACGCTACCATCACACCACGGCGACCGCGATTGTGCTGATTAATAGCTGAAATTTATTTCTGACGAGCGCAGGACACGAGAACAATATATGTTCGATTGTTTCAATTTGCAATTAAACCTTAAAATATTTGCTTTCGTTTGTTTTCTTTTCATTCAGCTAGATCATTCCCCCACATCACTTTGTTGAAAAAGATTAGTTGGTCTAAAAGTCCAGCCTTTGTCAGTACCTACTAGAGGTTTACGCCGATCACTTAATCGGCGGCGGCGGCGCAGGCTCTATTATATACCGGTGGGGGCGGCGTGTGCGGCGCGCCGGCGTACGCCGGTGTTCTTACTTTAAAAAGCTTGATTTTTCGATTTAAAAAAATAGTATTTATGAAAGGGTTTGCTTGTATGTATTTAAGGAAATCAACGTTTTGGCCATTTTGGAAAGATCCGAGGTTTTTGCCTCAAGATCTCGCAGACTGTTCAAACATTTTCAAGAGTAGCTCCTTGCGGAGGGATTGTCCCTCGTTCACTTGCTCCAGAGAGGCTTCGAACCTAGCCCCGGTCTTTGGAATTGGTATTGCTGCGTCTGCTGAAAAGAAATAGAGATACATAAAATAGCCACACTTTTGTCTGCATATCCCGTGCAAAGCGTAGTTTTACCTAGGGTTAACTCCTGATAATCGTCGAGAACACAAATTCTTTAAATCATTTGTGGCTCCTTGGCGGCCACGCACAGAGTTGACTTACGGTTGCTATTAATGGCCTATTAATACTCATGAAACACGTGGCACAGGGCGCCTCCAGTTTTTTCGGCTGTTTTTAAGAGCTACAATTCCCGATGTGCGAACAGTAGCAATCCCGACCACCAGTCGCTACCAGGCCTTCTGATCCTCACACCATATGCCAGCACAGAAGCTATAGGACTGCGACTTCGAACTCATACTTTTGTCGATGTCACTTTCCTAGAAGTTCTAGGTGTAGCTCCGAAGACTTTCCAAAGGATGCTTTTGCCGAGCTACACCAGAGAAACAAATTGAAACGTTAGGGAGTTCGGCCAAGGATGCCGTCATTGCGTAATGGCTGAAAATTGTATAATCCTCGGCGCATCTATATAATTAAAATTTTGAAAGGACCCTGGATAAAATTTTTAAAATCTAGACCAGAGTTTGTAGACATTTGCGTTCACAACATTGATTTCAATAATCTTCGTTAAATCAAAACGATATTTTAGAATGAAAGTCGACCGATTTTAAGTTGAAAGATGTTACTGCTGTTTTCCGGTCTAATGATATAAGAACTCAATATAAAATTTTAAAAAAATCGGCACTTTTTTAATTTTTTATCAACTTGAAAACAATTTGAAACGCCTTGGGTAATTTTTTTTTGGAAAAAATATGCAAAGTGATTATATAAATTTATTATATAACGTTTCTTTTAGTGTTTTGTTTTAATAACTTGGTGAATTGGGTGATGCAAAGTACGTGTTATGCTGACATCGAAAAGGCCTGTTTTTATACTCAGTTGAGCAGAGCTCACAGAGATATATTAACTTTGATTGGATAACGGTTGATTGTACAGGTATAAAGGAATCGATATAGATATAGACTTCCATATATCAAAATCATTAGTATCGAAAAAAAATTCGATTGAGCCATGTCCGTCCGTCCGTCCGCCCGTCCGTCCGTCCGTTAACACGATAACTTGAGTAAATTTTGAGGTATCTTGATGAAATTTGGTATGTAGGTTCCTGGGCACTCAATCAGATCGCTATTTAAAATGAACGATATCGGACTATAACCACGCCCACTTTTTCGATATCGAAAATTTCGAAAAATCGAAAAAAATGCGATAATTCATTACCAAATTTGCGGATAAAGCGATGAAACTTGGTAGGTGAGTTGAACTTGTGACGCAGAATAGAAAACTAGTAAAATTTTGAACAATGGGCGTGGCACCGCTCACTTTTAAAAGAAGGTAATTTCGAAATTTTGCAAGCTGTAATTTGGCAGTCGTTGAAGATATCATGATGAAATTTGGCAGGTACGTTACCCTATTACTATATGTATGCTAATGAAAAATTAGCAAAATCGGAGAACGACGACGCACACTTTTTAAATAAAAATTTTTTTAAAGCAAATTTTAAAAGAAAAGTTAATATCTATACAGTATATAAGTAAATTATGTCAACATTCAACTCCAGTAATGGTATGGTGCAACAAAATACAAAAATAAAAGAAATTTTCAAAATGGGCGTGGCTCCGCACTTTTTCATTTAATTTGTCTAGGATACTTTTAATGCCATATGTCGAACAAAACATTACCAATCCTTGTGAAATTTGGTAGAGGCTTAGATTCTAGGACGGTTACTGTTTCCTGTGAAAAAGGGCGAAATCGGTTAAATCCACGCCCAGTTTTTATACACAGTCGACCGTCTGTCCTTCCGCTCGGCCGTTAACACGATAACTTGAGCAAAAATCGATATATCTTTACTAAGCTCAGCTCACGTATTTATCTGAACTCACTTTATATTGGTGTGAAAAATGGCCGAAATCCGACTATGATCACGCCCACTTTTTCGATATCGAAAATTATTAGAAATGAAAAAAATGCCATAATAATATACCAAATACGAAAAAAGGGATGAAACATCGTAATTGGATTGGCCTATTGACGTAAAATATATAGAAAAAAACTTTGTAAAATGGGTGTGACACCTACCATATTAAGTAGAAGAAAATGAAAAAGTTTTGCAGGGCGAAATCAAAAGCCGTTGGAATCTTGGAAGGATAACTGTTCGTGGTATTACATATATAAATAAATTAGCGGTACCCTACAGATGACGTTCTGGGTCACTCTGGTCCACATTTTGGTCGATATCTCGAAAACGCCTTCACATATACAACTACCACCACTCCCTTTTAAAACCCTCATTAATACCTTTAATTTGATACCCATATCGTACAAACACATTATAGAGTCACCCCTGGTCCACCTTTATGGCGATATCTCGACAAGACGTTCACCTATAGAACTATGGCCCACTCCCTTTTAAAATACTCGTTATCACCTTTCGTTTGATACCCATATCGTACAAACGCATTCTAGAGTCACCCCTGGTCCACGTTTATGGCGATATCTCGAAAAGGCGTCCACTTATAGATCTAAGGCCCAATCCCTTTTAAAATACTCATTAACACCTTTCATTTGATACCCATATCGTACAAAAAAATTCTAAAGTCACCACTGGTCCACCTTTATGGCGATATCTCGAAAAGGCGTCCACCTATAGAACTAAGGCCCACTCCCTTTTAAAATACTCATTAACACTTTTCATTTGATATCCATATTGTACAAACGCATTCTAGGGTCACTCCTGGTCCACGTTTATGTTGATATCCTGAAAAGGCGTCCACGAATAGAACTAAGGCCCATTCCCTTTTAAAATACTTATTAACACCTTTCGTTTGATACCCATATTGTACAAAAGCATTCTAGAGTCAACCCTGGTCCAGCTTTATAACGATATTCCGAAAAGGCGCCTACTTATAGAACTAAGGCCCACTCCCTTTTAAAATACTCATTAACACTTTTCATTTGATATCCATATTGTACAAACGCATTCTAGGGTCACCCCTGGTCCACCTTTATGGCGATATCTCGAAAACGCGTCCACCCATAGAACTAAGGCCCACTCCCTCTTAAAATACTCTTTCATACCTTCCATTTGATACATATGTCTTACAAACACATTTCAGGGTTACCCTAGGTTCATTTTACTACGCGGTGATTTTCCCTTTTTTTGTCTCCATAGCTCTAAACTGAGTATGTAATGTTCGGTTACACCCGAACTTAGCCTTCCTTACTTGTTTTAAATAACTTTTGAACAGTTAGAAAGAGTTAAATTTCGCAATTAGTTTCTTATAACTGACAGTGATGCGCATCCGTTGATACCACTTTCGACCATATCCGACCAATTTTCGACTTGAACAATAAATGGGCTAAACAGTCTTAAACGAGTAGAAGATATAGTGCCGCGCCGGACCCCGCCGCCGCCGCCGCGCCGATATTTTTGACATTCGGCTGCAGCGTGCGAAAAACGACCCTAATCGGCGGCGGCGGCGGCGTTTATCGGCGGTGTATATCTCTAGTACCTACAACTTTATATATACGTATGCATTTTCATTTCATTAAATTTTGACTAGTTTTCAATAAGAGTCGGTACTCCTTCTAATTATGTCCCCTCTCGGTGCTTTTTACTGACATTTTTAACGTTGTGATATCCCACGAAATAACAATTACCACTCCTTCCTTTTTTACACAATTAAGCACATTATTATATGCTCTATAGTTTTGATCCTTAATATGTGGAATAATTTTAGGTTCGTTCAACGAAACTTGTTCTGTCTAATCAAACGTAAGCAAAATATTTCTGTTCCTAGGTCACTATTGCCCGATTCACAGATTCAGCAGCATGAAAAAGTATTGAACATCCAACTTTAGTTGCAAGCCAAGCATAAGAAGAAAAATTCGAAATTTGCTTTGGCTAAGGGTGCTTTCACGCGTTGCAAGGGAATTTATTTTTCCAACTAGTTGGTTCTGTGAGCAAGGCGAAATTAACTTCAATTGCTAAGTGTAAAGTTCCTTCATATTTACAAACGCATCATCTTGCGTGATTGTGGCGATGTTACTGGCATGCATAAGACTGGCTTGAACGCATCTATATGAAATATTTGATAGTGGCTCGTCTTTTGGCGGGAGATTTTGGGAGTAAAAGTGTGCATAGGTCCGAACATAGTTTTGGGAGTTGTTTGAACTAGGGTTACCTTGCAGCAGCTTATATATAAATAGACAAGATGAAAAAATGTGGAACCGTTTTCTGCTAAACTATAATTCTAAGGTATACAAATTATATATGTGTTGATAGGAAATTTTGAGCTGCACTGTTATCCATAAATAAAAAAAATTTGAAAAATCATTTTTATATAAAAAATTTAACATAAATGTCACACCACTACACATGCACTTATTCATACTATAGACACGCTGTGTTGGTGTACTTGCTTTTTGTGTACTATGCTGAATCGTGAGCATGGCCGAGGAGTTGCTTTGTACATAATAAAAATTAAACAAAAATACATAGCTGATCATGTATTAAGTCTATTTCTTTTCTTTCCTTTGCTTTCCTTTCTTTTCCATTCTATTCTTTTATTTTCCTTTCCTTTGTTTTCTTTTCTTTTGCTTTCCTTTCCTTTCCTTTCCTTTTCTTTCCTTTCATTTCCTTTCCTTTCATTTCCTTTCCTTGTTTCCCTTTCCTTTCCTTTCCTTTCCGTTCCTTTCCTTTCCTTTCCTTACCTTTTCTTTATTTTCCTTTCCTTTCTTTTACTTTTCTTTTTATTTCCTTTCTCTTAGTTTTCTTTTTATTTTCTTTTTCTTTTACTTTCATTTCTCTTCCATTCATATTCCTTCCTTTCCTTTCTTCCTTGCTTTTCTTTTCCTTTCCTTTCCTTTCCTTTCCTTTCCTTTCCTTTCCTTCCTTTCCTTTCCTTTCCTTTCCTTTCCCATTCCTCTACTTTTCCTTTCTTTCATTTCTTTTATTTTCATTTCCCTTCCATTGATTTTCCTTCCTTTCCTTTCTTTTCCTTTCCTTACCCTTTCCTTTTCCTACCCTTTGTTTACGAGAAGCAGATTGATTAAATCATACCCTTCCTGCCAGAGCAATATAAAATTTCCCTATTTTGAGCTTACTTATTCATTATATTACCCATCGAATGTTCCTATTATTATATTAAAATGACAAATTATATTTCTTTTATTTTCATTTCCCTTCCATTGATTTCCCTTCCTTTCCTTTCCTTTCCTTTCCTTTCGGTCCTTTCCTTTCCTTTCCGTCCTTTCCTTTCCTGTGGTTGAATTTCAAGCACTGGGCGAACTCTAGTTGATATAGTTACCTGAAAATTTTTAAACTACTGTATTTGAATGATTCGGATTTTTTGGTCGCTCTAAAAAGAGACTAGGGCACTGTCTTTTTATCTTGCGGTGCCCTCTTTTGAACCTCAAATAAAACGTTTGTATATACTACATCATATCATTGTATGTGGATATACATGAATGGTTGCGCGCCCAAAAGTAAAAGTGAAATTATATTTTAAATTTAACTGAACACAATGAGCAGAGAAATATCATTTTTAACTCTTAATGGCATCCAAATTTGTTGCATGACTGAAATTAACATAAGTACAAAAATAATATACATACATATGTACATAATTATGTCAGATAAAATTAATAATCCGTACCACCCTCTCATGTGTAAAATCACAACATTTCACCCACTCTCTCGCAAACTCTTTCCACAAACATGCAGCACCATATGCATAACACTGGCCACTTCAATATTATTATAAAGCGACCCTACGCCGTGGTGAACTCATACCACATAGTCTTTTCGCAAAGCAGCTATAAATTTAAGTTTCATTAGCGCTCCATTTCAACAACATTTAGCATTTACCGCACTCATCTCTTCAACGCTCCAGCTCACAAGCTAAAGTCTACATTTTCATTAACTCTTCTGGTTGTAAAATAGAAATGGAAAATCATATAGCAATGTCCCACTTAGTCTCCCTAAAACATGATGACAATTGGTGTGTTAGCAATAAAAAAAAATAATAATACATGAAAATAAAATTATCAACAGTACAAAAATAGCAAAAGATAAGTTGTGCTCCATTGTCATTGAGCTATTTGCGTCAAATGCATTTGGTTTCATACGAAAAGGAAGGGTTGTGCTCAGGGCACTGAATTGGTGTTTATATATATACATATGTATCTACTTTCACATTTATAGTGAGACCCGGTGGTGAAACTCGGTGGCAATTAAGAACTCCCCTACTAGTATAATTGATTTCATATTGAATGGCCAGCAATAAAAACAATCGCAAATCTGTGAATATACTTATACCATTTTGGGACCTTTTCAGGACTGTTTCCCTAAAACTGCATCGAAATAGTTCCTGAAGTTATCTTAAAATATTTCCGAAATGGTTCAAGAACATTAGGTACATTTCCATTCCTGTAAAAATTTTATCGAAAACCGCTAATCCGTTACGCATGGACAAGGGTGGTCCTTAGCTACATATTATTTAATATGCACACGCATCTCCTCCATCTTCCTCCCATATGAGCAGTAGAATTTGATAAATTACTTAAAAATGCGCCTTTTGTGACAAGTAATAAGACCATCGTCTGCATCGATTTTTGAAATATTTTCGTGGTGAGTTGCTGCTGGATTCTGTATTGTCTTTAGGCAACAAACATTCCCATAGGCGACAAGCTTCGTAGATGCGCGCTCAGCTCTTTAACCTGTGTAGCGTTATAAGTTGGTTTTGGATAAGATGTAATGTGTCCATCGCAATTCGAACAACTTCATAAACTTGGCAACAGTAGAAGGAAGTATAAACGTGAAGTTAGTGAAGTACCTTAGGCGGATAAAAAAATTAAAAGGTCGTATTTTGCCGCAAATTAAACGCTCATTTGTAGCGGAGAGAAAAAATTTGCAACGCATATCTAAGTGCCTAGGGTGCTTTGCTGAGTTCACGTTATGAAACTATCAGCATTCGAATAATGACAGTCGATTGGATGCGATGTTGAAATCGAATACCAACTCACCGATATTCAATCAATGCATAAGTTGCTACTCGACTAATCGACTATAACCAAAAAAACTATCGATTGTAAAGAAGAGCCCTAATACTGGGTAGCTTACGACGATTTAAAATTCAAATAATATTTTGTAACAGAAATTTATAATTTAACCGCGGAATTAATTACGAATACGAAGATATTTACAAATATCACCATTCGTGTGTTTATGTCGGTAGATTGTTGTACCGCTCGCTTTGAATGTGCGCGAAGGCGAACCCATTTACGTTACTTATCAATTGCTACGATATTTAAAGTACCATCTCTAGGCTGTACCAATTCTAGGCAGACATTATTATTTGAGTTACTGCTCCATTCCACATAAATGAACTTGAGTGTAAACACTTGGGTTGTTTCTACACTAGTTCCATTTTTTGCGCACTAGTTCCATTTCAGTCAAAATATACTAGGATCTGACGAATGGATATTACACCGCACAAATTTACATATATAAGTATATCCATAAGAATAAAAAAAATAAAATTTAATATACAAAAATAATAAATAACTTAAAAAATAAATAAAAACAACTTATACGAATAAAAGTTCCTCAGTTGCTTTGCTTGGAATATGTTGTGTCATCCTCCAGCAACGTTGTCAACGCTTCTGTTGTTTGTGTTGTCGACTGCAACGCGCATATATTAACTCCAATTTACGCGCTGCCGCTCTGCACTAAAGTACCTCCTTGCGTATATGGCATGGCTTTTGTTGTTCTTGTTTGGGTAACTTTGCATATATGCGAACGTTCCATGTTTAGTTCCCTCTAGCGTCACTGCGCTCCTCGCTACTCCTGTCATAAATTGTTCCAAAATCTGAAAAGGTTTCCACAAGGGGCTATGCGCACATTTATTTGTGTGCTTGTGTGTGTGTGCAGGAGCACATTAACCTTCAACGGGGCCCTAGGCAACCATCAATTTGGGGCCCTTTTTCACGTCCGTTCCCTTCTTTTTTCGATTAAAAAATACAAACCTTTATCTTTCATAAAATTTTATTGTCACAATGTAATAATAATAATAAAATTACTATCTACATTTAAGCTTGTCGTTTTCTACATTTGTTTTCGGCAAATTCGTCAATTATATCATCAATATCGATTTTGTTCACTAAATCTGACTCAATGCAAAGTATACCTTACATCTCGAGTTGCTCTTGTCACTCTTTCAGCAGCTTTGATTCCTCTAATTGCGTGAAGGATCGTTCGGCAGAACAATTTGTGATCATTAATGTTAAAAAAATCTGAAGAGCTATTTCTGTGCTAGGAAATACATCGGCTAATTGATCTTCCATTAGAATCTTATACAAATGACTATGAGTTTTTGGTGCATCAGTGTATCTGGAGTTCACGTAACTTTGGAATTGTTTCATTTAATTGAAAAATTCTTCCAAATGTCGAGAATAAAGACGAACTAAGTTATTTATAGCTTCTCCTACTTAGAGAAAAGCTGATGAGAAATGCAAATCTCTCTGAAACTTCCATATACACTTTCGCACGTCGTTTGATTTCACTCTGAAGATTGTCGATGATTTCGAGGAATCCTTTGATCCTAAAATCATCGCGAGGCGAAAATTCTACTTCTGGACTTCTGGAGCATTTCCGTCATTAGGTTTGTTTTTTCTACGACGAGTACGTTTTACGATTTCTGTATAACCTACACCAGGTAACAGTTGTTTTGTTTTTTCCTCGAAATCGTTGAACTTTTCACGGAATGAAACTAAACTCTCTTCTAACAATCCGTACAGAACTACACGTTTGCTTTTTCACTTTGCAGTCACTTACACACTGAACGCATAGAGTTCCATAAAATCAACATGAAACCAAATTCGAATTTTTATTCGCGATACACGTCGCCTCATAACGAGTATCAGTATTTTGTGATTCATCATCAGCAATGATTTCTAGAGCCTCTAAAATGATATCAAATGAATCGTAAACGGCATTCGTCGCATTCGAATGTGCTTCCCAGCGTGAAGTTGACAATGTTCAAAGTTTTCTCATTGTTTGTTTTATTTTTTAATACGCCCCAACGATAGGTGTAAGAGGAAAAAAATTATATAATGTCTGCATAATGGCGCAAAAATCTACTGCATAAAAACAGCACTTCACAGCATGCTCTCCAACCAAATTAAGGGGAATGTGCGGAACAGGGAATATAGATCGAATTCTCATTCAAACTCAACATTCTTGCTTGCACACCTTTATACCTCCCGGACATGTTTAATGCGTTGTCATATTATTTTCCTCAACAATTTTGAATATCTAAACCACAGTCTTCAATAAGAAACTTTAAAGTTTGATTCGCTAGACTTTCACCAGTATGACCTTCCAACTGAAGAAAAGTTATAAGCCTTTTTTATTATTCAATATACTCTCCCTTCACTTCGATACACTTTTTGCACGCTCATAAAATTAGTCAAATGATTCGGAAATGTCCTTTTTAGGAAACTTGTTTAGTTTGTCGGTCGTCGCCTTTGAAAGCGGTCAATTGAGTTTTCATTTATTTGAGTAAAATTTATTTTCAGTTCTGATTATATTTTTCTTTCACTCTCTAGAATTTTATGTTTGTAAGAAAATTTTAGAAGCCTTCTTCAATTTCGGGGGCCCCTAAAATCGGGGGCCCCAGGCAACTGCCTTTTCTGCCTACCTGTTAATTCGGCCCTGTGTATGTGTAATGTTTGCTTGTATGCCGGTATTGTAGGTGCTTGAGAACATATGTGAAGCTCGATGAATGTTGAAAATTTCAAAGCTTCGTGGCAGGCAGTAGCAATTTCTTTTTTGAGTCATAAGCCACCTTTCCATAGGCCGGGTCACATATAGTATAGTATATAGTATAGTATATGTATATATGTATATACATATTGTTACGAATATTAGCAAAACTAAGGGGTGCTGCTATCCCTAAGCCGATGCCTAAGCAGTGACGTGAATTCACATCCATAGATCAATCACTATGTATCTACATATGTACATAAACGAAACAATAATTGCGTCTACACATATGTACCATGTACGTATACGAGCAGCGGAGAGTCAATGCACGAAACACATGCATATATCTGAGATACTCTATATATAGAGCAGCGTACACGGAAATCGCAGTGACAGTTTTTATCAAATTTCCTCAATCAAATTCTTCTTTTTTGTTTCAAGAAAAAAATTCAAATAATTGTGTAAGAAGATAAGCTTCGAAAATACGTGAAAATTTTACAAAAGTTTCGAATTTTTTTTAGCATTTCTGAGTTTTCTTTTTAGCAGTTTTCTAACCCAATTGATTCTCTGTATGTAAACGATAACTTTTTAAGTATCTCAAAATCGTATGCTTTTCAACATTTTTTTTCCGAGGGTTGTTTCAGAAATCGCAGCATCAAGTAAGCAAATCTCCTCGAAAAAGATGAACTAAAATAAATGCAAACAGCGTGACAGCATTACAAAAATTGCTTCCTGCTGATCCCCAAGGCTACAGTGCGGCTTGATATTTTTTGCCTTTGTCAGATCAACGACCACACACTTGGATTGAGCCGCCTTCTTCTCGCCAAAAATCAAACATGCTCTGCTACCTAAAAGTCACTTGAATGCGCTCTCGTCTACATCGCATACGCACTTATGTACCTGCGTCCGCTGATGTTGCCAAGAACAAATTTAGCTTCGACCAAATTAACTTCATGACACAACTTCTAATGCGCGGCATTGAAAGCACACACACATGTTGCCACATTCAGTAAAAGTCATACAAATATACATGGTTATTGATGTCTTTTTTTAATTCAATCTTTTTCTCTCAAATTCCTTTTTCTTTGCGTACTTCATTGAACAGCTGGCATATAAATTGTGCTTTTGTGGTTAATATTGCTGTTTGTTGGTTTTACTATTATTATTTCTGTGGCTGGTTGGCGCGCTCCTTTCATAGCTTAATCAAAGTTCGTCCTGAAAAGCACAGCTGACTGGGTGGCGGGCAAGAAGATTCGTCCATAAGCCACATAGTAAGTTAGGCAGAAAGCATTTTATACACGACCGCATGAATTGAATTTCGTCGCCAGCATCCAATAACAATATTTGTGAATAACTACATACTGGATATACTACAACACAAAAAGCGCAACACAATCAAAAATCGACCAGTGTCGTCAGTATGGCGTCCGACCAAAAGCTGCCTGCCCAAAATATGCCATTCCGCATTTTTTTGCCTTTATCCTAAACGTGCACATACTTCGCATGTTTCCCGCCTACTACTCCTCCTCCTACTATGGAACGCAAATAAAAAAAAACTGCTTACTGCCTCCACATTTCTTTGTGTATTTGTGTGTGTGTATGTATCTCAATTTACTTCTCGCATTTTGTTCGAAATATCAGGGTGCGCCTCACATTTTAGTTAAAGCGTTGAAAGTTCAGCGCCCATATTGATGAATTCCTTTTTTAATCACCATTATCGTTTGAGTGAAAATGGTTTTTAGTCATGATCGTAAAACTTAATTCGGCTCTGAATTTTTCGGGCGTCCGCCATAGTGTTACACTTAAGTTCAAACTAAGGCGAAAACTTTGGCTAAAAGCCTTCGAAATGTTATGCCATTACTTTGATCATCAGTTAGTTATGTTATTATAAGCACAAAATTTGAATTTCAATCATCAGATATTCTGCTTTCCTTCATCTCATCTATTATTTCGTCATACCATGGCATACCGTACTTTTCTGTGGCGCCTAAATACCCCTGTTAAATCTGTCACGTACCACATAAAATTG
This sequence comes from Eurosta solidaginis, assembly GCA_029619165.1. NCBI lineage: Eukaryota > Metazoa > Arthropoda > Insecta > Diptera > Tephritidae > Eurosta > Eurosta solidaginis. The sequence continues at coordinate 22,539 of JARSSU010002386.1, forward strand.
TCGTAACAAAGTTTGCAATCCAAGTAGAGCTTACAACTATTTAAAACATGTCAAGCTTCAGCCTACAAAATTATGTCCACACACAAATAAGCACGCCTAACAACATCCATACATATGTACATAGGCACATGATTGTGGCTGTGTAGCTTCGACTAGTGCTTCGTACGCCTCTCTTAAGGCTGCCAGATATTATTTTGATTTATTTCTTTGATTGATTTTTCGTTGTGTTTTTTCCTATTTAGTTTCCGCTTCCAATTTACAGCAGCTTTTGTTATTATTTTATACTCAGTTGAGCAGAGCTCACAGAGTATATTAAGTTTGATTGGATAACGGTGGTTGTACATATATAAAGGAATCGAGATAGATATAGACTTCCATATATCAAAATAATCAGGATACGAAAAAAAATTTGATTGAGCCATGTCCGTCCGTCGGTCCGTCCGTTAACACGATAACTTGAGTAAATTTTGAGGTATCTTGATGAAATTTGGTATGTAGGTTCCTGAGCACTCATCTCAGATCGCTATTTAAAATGAACGATATCGGACTATAACCACGCGCACTTTTTCGATATCGAAAATTTCGAAAAACCGAAATAACGATTACAAAAGACAGATAAAGCGACGAAACTTGGTAGATGAGTTGAATTATGACGCAGAATAGAAATTAGTAAAATTTGGACAATGGGCGTGGCACCGCCCACTTTAAAAGAAGGTAATTTAAAATTTTGCAAGCTGTAATTTGCAGTCGTTGAAGATATCATGATGAAATTTGGCAGGAACGTTATCCTATTACTATATGGACGCCTATTAAAAATTAGCAAAATCGGAGAAGGACCACGCCCACTTTAGATTTTTTTTAAGTAAAATTTTAACAAAAAATTTAATATCTTACAGTATATAAGTAAATTATGTCAACATTCAACTCCAGTAATGATATGGTGCAACAAAATACAAAAATAAAAGAAAATTGGCGCTTCCGCCCTTTTTCAATTTGTCTAGGATACTTTTAACGCCATAAGTCGAACAAAAATTACCCAATCGTTTGAAATTTGGTAGGGGCATAGATTTTATGACGTTAACTGTTTTTCTGTGAAACGGCGAAATCGGTTGATGCCACGCCCAGTTTTTTATACACAGTCGTTCGTCTGTCCTTCCGCATGGCCGTTTAACACGATACTTGAGCAAAAATCGACACATCTTTACTGAACTTAGCTCACGTACTTACTTGAACTCACTTTATCTTGGTATGAAAAATCAACGAAATCCGACATTGACCACGCCCACTTTTCGATATCGAAAATTACGAAAATGAAAAAATGCATAATTCTATACCAAATACGAAAAAAGGGATGAAACATGGTGAGGTAATGGATGGTTTATAGACGCGAAATATAACTTTAGAAAAAACTTTATAAAATGGTTGTGACACCTACCATATTAAGTAGAAGGAAATGAAAAAGATCTGCAGGGCGAAATAAAAAAATCCTTGAAATCTTTGACAGGTATTACATATTAATAAATAATTAGCGGTATCCAACAGATGATGTTCTGGGTCACCATGGTCCACATTTTGGTCGATATCTGAAAACGCCTTCACATATACAACTACCACCACTCCCTTTTAAAACTCTCATTAATACCTTTAATTTGATACCACATATCATACAAACACATTCTAGAGTCACCCATGGTCACCTTTATGGCGATATTCGAAACGGCGTCCACACTATAGAACTAAGGCCCACTCCCTTTTAAAATACTCATTAACACCATTCGTTGATGCCCTATTGTCACACGACAAATTCTAGGGTTACCCCTGGTCCACCTTTGGCGATATCTCGAAACGGCGTCCACCTATGAACTAAGGATCACTCCCTTTAAAATACTCTTAACACCTTTCTTTGATACCCATATTGTACAAACAAAATTCTAGGGTCACCCCTGTCCACTTTATGGCGATATCTCGAAATGCGACACTATACAACACCACACTCCCTTTAAAACTCTAATTATACCTTTAATTGATACCCATATTCATACAAACACATTCTAGAGTCACCCCTGGTCCACCTTATGCCATATTTCGAAACGGCGTCCACCTATACGAACTAAGGCCCACTCATTTTAAAATACTCATTAACACCTTAGTTTGATGCCCATATTGTACAAACAAATTCTCAGGGTCACCTGGTCCACCTTTACGCGATATTCGAAAACGGCGTCCACTATAGAACTAAGGCCACTCCTGTTAAAATACTCATTAACACCATTCGTTGATCCCATATGTACAGACCAAATTCTAGGGCACCCCTGGTCCACCTCCGTGGCGATATCTCGAAACGGCGTCCACTATGCAACTAAGGATACGCCCTTTTAAAAATACTCATTAACCCCTTTCTGTTTGATACCCACTATTGTACAAACAAATTCTAGGGTCACCCTGGTCCACCTTTGTGGCGATATCTCGAAAGGCGTCAACCTATAGAACTAAGGACCACTCCTTTTTGAAATGTTCATTAACCCCTTTCATTTGATACCATAGCGTACAGACGCATTCTAGGGTCACCCCTGGTCCACCTTATGGCGATATCTCGAAAAGGCCTCCACCTATTGAACTAAGGCCCACTACCTTTTAAAATGTTCATTAACCCCTTTCATTGATATACATGTCAAGGGTTACCCCGGTTCATTTCCTACATGGTTATTTTCCCTTATGTTGTCACCAAAGCTCTCAACTGAGTATGTAATGTTCGTTACACCCGAAACTTACCTTCCTTACTTGTTTGTTTTGCTATTTATTAGCAGCTGAGAGTTAGGGTAATTCAAAAAAAATTGGCTATTTAACAGGCAGGGAAGCTGCTTAAGAATGACTCTTTATTATAAGTCCTTGTTGTTGTAACGATAAAAACGTGAATGTTGACGATGTTTATTGTACTTTTTCCGATATAGATCCGGTACGTTCCGGAGGGGTGGGGGGTCATCCCACAAACAACAACCTAATTTCTTGAAGAACTGGAGTTTGCCAAAGCGTCGACTTCTAATATATGTATGAAGCTGACATTTGGGTTGAATAAGCTAAAAAGCTTTGTGTTGCGTTTTAAAAACCACATAAATCCCATGAAAGTCATTGGCAATGATTGACTGGCGTAAAAATGTTTGTTAAGTTAACTAGAGATCGCCTGGGCGAGAAGCGTAATCACCACAGCAATAATGTAATCAGAAAGATATAATATTTACGTGCTTTCAGAGAAGTGATGAGTCGTCGATACCGTCAAGTAATCGTTGTATTATCGGCTTGTTTATCGAAAGCGAATAACAATTATGAAGTTATCGGTCTGTTGTCGCCAAGCCGCCGGCTTTTTTAAGTTTCTTATCGCCTAATAAAAAAATAGGGTTACAGATTCATTCATCATTAGTTGGCGCTTAACCGCCTAAGCGATTTTGGCCGTTTCTAGCAAGTCACGCCAAACTATCCTGTTTCACGATAAATAATTTAGAACACCAGTAGGTCAAGTCTCCTCTACCTACCTCTCCCATATCCGTGAAGGTCTCCCACCTTCACCTGCTTGCAAACTGCGATGTCGACAAAAAATTTCTTTCTTGGACGGAAACATCTTCGTCCATTCGCATAACATGACTAAGCTAGCGCACCTTTTGGGCTTTTATTCGTTGCACATTCTTAATATCTGTGTAAAGATCATGCAGTTCATCTTATACCTCCTTCGATACTCGCCTTTGACATCGCGAATATGACCTTAAATTGTTCAGATGTGACATCGATTCATATAGATGCAGAAAACAAACCGGTGAGTCGTCGAAAACACTTTAATAAGAAATTAGTAACACTGCAATTAAGTTGAAAAATTTCGATAACAATTTGATAGGTCTCGATAAGAAATCTGTAAGTTTTTGATAGCAAATCGAGAATTAGCTATAAACATATCGATACCTTAGATATGTAGATAATCGATAATTTTCATAGCAAATCAAAAACTTTTCAGTAACGTATCAATGACTTTTTGCTAACAAGTCGACAAATTTTTTATAAAAACGATAACGTTTTTATAATGTTTAGATAACTTCTCGATAACTAATGATGAGCTTTTGAAAACAAATCAATAATTTTTATTTTGACAGCTTTTCGATTATAATCGATAACTCATTGATAACAACTTTTGTGCTTGATGTGAAATGCAAGAATACATGCAAAGAATAATTTCTCGTGTCGCATAGGGCCGCTAGGTGTGACTTAACTTGAAGCGTTATTTCATAGTCATTTTGAAGACGACATATTTTCGGAGCACCCTAATATACATACATATAAATATATGCTGCAGCTTAAAACGTTTACTTAAATAGAATTGGATTTTGATTTTCAATAATAACCCTAACAACAATAACAACAAAATCAGCAACTATTAAGCTCGATTTGCGTGTGTTTAAGTACAGTAAACATGGTTACGCACACAAATTACTCACCAGCATACACATACATACATTTGTAATACTTTTTTCTTCTATTGATTTAGTCCGCCATTTCAGGTAAGCCAGCAGCACCCATGACTTTTTCGGGTGTATTAATGCTTTATTAGAATCTTTTATTTTATTTTATTGTTTTCTGGCGCTTTTCGTATGTCAAACAATATTATGGATAGTACATATATGTATGTGTGTGAGAGAGGTGGCGAAGCTCCATGTAGCGACAAAATCGTTGAGTGGGGACATATTGTATGCAGATGTATAAATGTATAAATGCTTACGGCTGTTGTCGCCTCGATGTATATAATTATTTCAATGAATTTTGTATGCGTCTTTCACCCATTGGTAGTGATTTAGGTTATATACATATGTATGTATGCACGCAGATTTGAAGGGCTTCAGCTATGTATGTATATGAACTCCCACTGAGAACAACATGATAATGACATTATGATAGTAATACAATTTTGAAATTTGTGGCATATTCAAAGCTATTTCTAATACTAAGTATCACTTCGTAGATTTGATAATGGGCGATATCATTTGCGGGGCGCTTTTCAATATCGCATTTCATCGGCTCTGTGAAAGATCGCCTCACCAAAACTAATGTCGGCTGAAATTATCTAAATAAGCAAATGAAGAACCCATTAAGTTTTGGGAATTTCCTTTTCAGTATCATAGGGGAGATACGTGCGAAAGAGTCATTAACCTTTCTGGCTACATCAAACCTTATTGGCGTTTTTAAAAATGGCATCCTTTATCCAGGCCATATACTATCTATAAAAAATAATCAAATTAAAATGAGAATAGATTCAGATATTAACCGTATGCCATTATATGAGTAAACAGATTACTAAATTTTTAGTATTAATCACAATGAAAAAAAAAGGAAGGGAAAAATCAGATACAGAAAAAACATAGCGGGAATTTATTTTATATATTTTTTTATAGGTTGATTGGGTTGAGAGGCAATGCGTGCGAATTTCCCACACTTCCACACGGAGACATTTTTTGCCCATTTTTCCCCATCCTAGTGGTCGTGAACGAACCATTTGCTTTTTTTGATGGACTTATGTAGAGATTCCAAACCTCTGCCAGACTGTCGAAAATCGTGCGCCCAGAAATCTGAGTCGTCTTGTCTGCATCCTGTACATAGGCAGAAAAACAGCTTCTGCTGAGGTGCGTCCATCTCACTCCTCATAAGGCAGTGCTTTAGTCCGGTGCATTTTTGCATAGTTTTTAGTCCATACGCCGCATTGTGGTGTATGATAAAACTTCTAGCCAAAGCGAACATCCTTAGGTAAAACACTCTCGTCATGTCTCAAATTGAAAAATTGTTGTTCTCAAAACTACCTCAAACATTATCGAGATGAAACGAAGTGAAATGCCGTTCTGAACAGTTACACTCGAATAATCTTATGTTTTCAATGATCTACAATGCTGCAAATTAAATAAAAAATAAGACTTTAGAACTTTTAGTTCTTCTGCTTGTTGTGTATTAAAAAAGTAAAATACAAATACAATGATTAAAGAACTAATGAAAAAACTACCTGGTCTCCAATGCCATGTTCGTATTGCATTAGTCCTTATACGATCAATAACAAGGCAATTGTAGCGCTTTTGTCTTTCATCAACTTCTGCTTTTGTGCTTTTTGTTTGCGTCAAACTTACATTTCAGTTGCTGCATTGGCTTTATTAAACTGACTTCTGGGTTTCTTTCGTTTTCGTTTGCTTTTGACTCGTTTGCATCTCGTCAACTACTCAAATTTTTGCATTGTTTTTGGTAATTTATTTTTGTCAAAGAACAACCACAACTGCTTGGTTGCATCTGACTCTCCTCCCCGTATGCCAGTACGCCTATTACTGCTGGCCGGACTTCTGTTAGCCAAGGCTATACCAACTTTTAGCTATTCAAATTGGACACTAAATGTGTCGGAGGAACTCTCTTAATTGTGTGATTGATTGATTTATGGTGAAAGGCTACTTTCCTGCTGCCAACCATGCGATGACGAGGCGGCCAACTGAACAGCGACCAAAGCAAATCAAGTGGACGTCCTTGTTGCCAATGCTGAACAAAGCCCGCTGATTGTTCGAAAGCAATACCCAGTGTGTATGCATATAGTTTATTGGCATGTGTATACAGCTGTAAATATATGTAGGTATGTACACTGGCGGTAAAAAATTCTCTAATAGTATTGTCGCTGGCCCGGTGTATTTGTAGAAACGTTTTTTCTGTAATTTCTTTCATAAAACTTGGTGATTCACAATCTTACTGACTAAATTGCACTTAACCCTTTAAACGGTTATGGCGTCGAACAACGCGCCAGTCGCTTCTTATTTGAGTAAACTGGCACCAATTGGTCACACCATGGAAATTTAAATCTTTTTCCACTGGCCCTTCAGCGGAGTGGGAGCCGCTCTCTTCCTCTGCTTCCATAGGCGGGTTCCTATAAGAATACTTTCTTACCCGGAGCATTATCCCTCATAACATGGCCTAGCTAGCCGAGCCTCTGCGTTTCAATTCGCTGAACTATGTTGATGTCTAAGGCTCGTATAGCTCATCATTAAATTTCTTCGGTACTAGCCGTCGCCAATGCGTATAGGTCTGCAAAATTTTCGAAGAACTTTCGTCGCGAACACTCCCACAGCCGCTTGCTGAAGTTGTCATGGTCCATGCTTCTGCACCATACGGCACAACGGGTAAATGACTTGTAGAACATGATTTTCCTAGAGATGACTTCTTCCCAGATAAACGAAGTCTTTTACTACTTCGAAATATGGCTGCCAAGGCGCAAATGCGCTGACTCTTTGCTCGACGACATCAGGTGATTCACGACATTCATTGACTTTTCATGGAACTCTAGGAGTCCGTCGAGAAATGCCCAAGCCTCTTAAACAACGAGATCTTATGGTTTCGCCACCCCCGATAGTATAAAACCTTGACTACGCGGGAATCAGCTACCTAAAACTGCCTTCAGTCTTTTGCGTAAAATCAGAAAATGTAATACAAGCAAGATCCATATAATTTCATAGCATGTATGAAAGCTGCAAACTAATTACAATTGTACTAGAAAGTATCCATATCCTTTATCACAACGAAAATCTTACGAGTAGCCATCAATAAACATCGGCATCAACGTCAATCAGAACGTCGCACTCAAAGCTCGGGGATGTCTTCTTATGTCAGTTGGTACCCCAAATATTTATTTTAAGGAAAGAAGGTAAGACATCCCGAGCTTTTGAATGTGCGATCGTTTCTTTCTGATTGACGTTGTAATATTTTGCCCGATGTTTATATTTGTATGGTTACTCTCGTCAAGATTGTCGTTATTGTGATAAAGGATATGTGATTACTTTCTATAAGTTTATAATTGTAATTAGTTTGCTTTTTTGTTTTGCAGCTTCATACATGCTTATGTGTTGAAAAATTTTAATATGTGATCTGGCTTTTTTTGTATTACATTTTCTGATTATTACCCGCCAAAAAGACTTGCGGAAGGCAACGGGTTGCTTTTAGGTAGCTTGGATCTCGCCGCCTTGTTTGGGGTATAGCAAATTTATATATCGTCAAGGTTAGTGGATAGTTCCTGTTAGAAAGACCGTATACGTATTCGTTAAGTATAAGGCTCAAGAGATTTTTTATAGCTATAACTATCAGTCGGGGTTTCTGTTTTTGGCCGTGCCTGGATAGAGGACGAGAACCCATATAAGAAGATCTCACAGTTGTGTTTAAAGTAGGAGGAGCGGATTCTGGGGTCGAAGTCTTCCTCGGCGGGGCTCCTAAATACGTGTCCAAATGTTGAACGAGTGAAAAAGGTTCATTATGAATGTCGTGTATTTTCACCTTTGATTTTGGATACACCTGATGCGTCTGATGGCAAAAGAGCATCGGGTGAAGGCCACTACAAGAGCCCGTTTTGCATGTCGGAGGAAGGGCAAAAGGATGTCCAGCGCTATTTGCCTCCCTTATTTGCGCCTTTTTTTGTTTGGGTGGCAGACCCCAGCCATCGCTTTCTTCTTTTCGCCTTTTGAGCACCGTTGCTGTTGTTGTGTTAGGCTTGATTGATTTTGTTTTGTTTTGAGCACCCGTTTTTTTGGTTTCTTTGAGCACTAAAATTTTGAGCTTTTTTTTTTTTGCAGAAAGAGGAAGGAAGGAAGGGAACATCGTTGTTGGAATTGAGAAGACCATCGTTTTGTGCTTTCTGCTTTTGGCGAGCAGCCCTTGCACACCTTGGCCAGCATTTAATTTCGATTTGAGAGAGTATTGAGTAATTAAAGTAGTTGTGTAGTAGTCAGATATCGTATCATATAAATAGTGACAGTTAATCGATGAGTAGTTAAAATCTTGAGTTGTTTTTTTTAGTTGGATTTTTTTGTTTTTTTGTTTTTTGTTTTTTGAGAGTAGGTGTAACAGTATTATGTAGTTTGAAGTAGGTGAGTTATAATTGAGTTAAAAAGACTTCGTTTATTATCTCTAGGCAGAAGATCAAATAAGGGAGGGACACAGTCACTTTATCATCTCTACGAGGAATAAATGTTTCTGGAGTGATCGTGGGTGTGGGGGGGTTTTTTTTTTGTGACATTAGTTCAGTGATCCCGGTGGTGTTGATTGTACCTAGATTGTCTCTTCATCTATAGATTATGGTTGCAGAAGCAACGTACTTCCCCCCTTCCCCCCAGACCCCCAGATGCACCACCCCACCCCCCAGACCATCAGAGATGTTCTTTAATAGTTACAAGGGGAGAAGACAAGCAGAAGAACCAGAAATTCCCACCGGGAAAAAAGATAAAAAAACATATAAACCATTTTGTATTAGGGGAAAGGGGGGGGAAAAAAAAGAGGGGGAGGGAGGAGAAAAAAAATAACCGAACCGGGGGTGGGAACCCTGGACATGATTATAATTTCAAAATGGGGAACACGCAGATCATAGGGGGGCCCGGCAGGCCGCGTCAGAGGTTCAGGGCCCGAGATGGCCTACCCAGATCCCCCAGATTATATTCATTACAATTGCAACACGCCATTCAGTTTCTTACAAAGAGGGCCTCAGAAGTGGTGTTTACCTCACCTCTAGATGAATTGGGCCAGGGCCTTCCCTAGATGTTCCCCCAGCCAGTCCAGCAGTAGCAGTTCAGATAGCAGATCGCTGGAAGATCGCAGATTCCAGATTGTCAGTAATTATATTTTCAGCCAGGCCCTATGTTCAGTCTTTTTCGGACCCAGACCGACAGTCAGTCGCCTTCAGACAAACGCGTCTCGGCGCACCCCCAAGAGTTTGCACCCATTGTTCTAACCTCAGCCCCTAGAACAGCAATCCCAGCAGATGATTATGTATGCCAGACGTTCGTGTAACCCAGCCTCAGCAGATGGGTATATTCAATAATTGGGAAAAATTTGAAAAGGGTGGTTTTTTGTTACATAGTTTTAATGGTTTAACATGAACATTTTTTTTTTTTTAAAAAATTTTAAAATTTAAAAAAAAAAAAAAAGGAGGTGCGCAGATGTTCAGCCAGTCCCCCAGTCCAGATTCAGCAGCCAGCACAGCCAGTAGCCAGGGTCCAGATCCCCAGTAGATCCCAGACAGACCCCCCATCCGCCCCCCCCAGATCAGATTTGTTTCAGATTCAGCAGCGCCAGCAGGCAGACCCCAGATGTTAGGAACCCCCCAGATGCAAGATTGTCAGATCCCAGCACCAGCAGCCCCTCCAGATGTCCCCAGATTCACCCAGCCCCCAGATGCCCCAGCCCAGGCCCAGCCCCAGCCAAGATACAGATTGTCTCACCGCCTAGATTGTTAGTTAGGTCTTTAATTAGCCCCCAGCGCTAGCGAGGAACTCCCTCGCCTTCTCGAGCAAGATATCCCACCAGAAAGCAGGCCAGAGCAAAGCCAGCCACAACGCCCTCCAGCCAGCCGTGCGCAGTCAACCGCAGACTTAGATTGGGCAGAGCAGCAGCACCGCAGAGTTTGTTTGGTAGGATTACATGTAGGGGGGAGAGTCCAGTGGGTAGCAGCCCAGGCCAGATGGCCGCCAGATGTGTGTAGGGATAAGTACAAAGGTGTGCAGGCAGATTTTGATGGTTCAGCGAAGGTTTTTTTTTTGGTTTTTTTGGTTTTGACTTTTTTTTCGAGTGATTGCGATGTTTTGTGGTGGCGTGCGTTGTTGGTTGAACCCTTAGAATTTGTTTACATAATGCAGGAGTATATATGATCCATTTTCTTCAACAAGAAAATGGTTTGAATGTATTTAGAGTTTTACAGAATACCAGATATCTCAGCAGTCTTAGGGCTTCTAATGCAGCAGCTCAGTTATGACCATCCATTTTGATTTTGTTTTTTTTGTTTTAATGTAAGTATTTTTTTATATAGATAAGAGAGGCGCACCAGGATTGAACCCCAGTACAGAATGTTTGCAAGAATATCGCCGTCTCCATGATTTATTAGTTTCACAGATATTATCTGTAGGAAGTTAATAATATAGCAATGATTTGATGTCACCCAGATATCTAGGCTACAGCGTCTCAGAAGTCCAGCAGTCGCAGCCAGACGTGCTTACAAACTACCAGAGCAGAAAATTTGTTCAGGAAAGGTGTTTCTTTTGCATCAGACAAGCGTCCTCAGATTTTGTTGGCAGTATTTTTGAATCATGCCATGTAGTTCATAAGATGTCCTGTAGTGAACGAACCCGTTTTTTTTTCGATGATTTATCCGCCAACCAAAGGTGTGGTAAGGTGCGGAACCGCTTCTAGGCTATGCACGCAAGGGGAGAGAGAGGAAACGGGTGTGTTTTGTGGTTTTGGTTTGTTGTGTTTGAGTTTGTTTGTGACACCTAGATTATTTTTTTGTTGAATGTATGGTTTTTGAGCACCCGTAAGAACCTTGCAGCAGGTGTGCGTCGGTTTGGTTTGTGGTTGTTGTGGAAGAGAAAGGGAGGAAGGGAGTGATAGAGTAGCTTCTTTTTCTGGCAGTGGATTAGGAATGGAATATGTAGGATCAAACGGGGTGAGGAGAAGGAAACGGAGAATGGAAGACCGTGTGGGTTTGTTGTGTTTGTTTTGAGTTTTTTTTGGTGTTGACCCTTGTAGTAATTGTAGATTAGCTGTCAGAGATTGCAGAGAAGGAAAACGGTTTTATTGTTTTTACAATATTGGGGCATTCAAACGGAATATTGTTTTATCTTTAAATTGTATATTGAATTCGGTGTGTTAATGATTTGTAGTTATGCTTTATCGATAATTGAGCATATATTTTTATTGAATTATATTGAGTTATATTATGTGTGTGTTATTGAGATTTTGTTGGAAGGTGATTGGGAAAACGTGTGGAAACGAAAAGTCCATGATGTGATCTTAGATAGGAGTGGATTTAAGAAGGAAAAGGGAAAACGGTTGATCTTTTTGTTTGTGGGGTGTTTATGATTGATTTGTGTGAGTGTGTTGTGTGTTGTAGGCTGTTTGGAGTGAATTTTTATTGTGGGATTGTTATTGATCGGTTTTGTGTTGGAGTATAGTGGGTTTGTTTGAGCACGTGGTTGAATGTTGAGCAAATTTTTTGTGTGTTTGTGTTATTGATGGCAGGAAGTGGGTTGGAATTTCTTTTATTGTTTGGTGCTGTTTTTGGGTGGGTTGTTTTGGGGGCCCTTTGTTTGAGGCACACGTTTGGATGGTTGTGGTCTATGTGGGGTGTTTGGCCTCTATGTTCTATAGTTAGTCCGTGACTTGCAAGCAAGCCCGGTTTTTTTCGAATTTAATTGTTATCGCCGGTTAAGACACGTATTTAATTTATACGTTTGTAAATTTGTGTATCGTAATTTTTGTTAATTTGTTATATATTTTTGTTTTTTCCGTTTTAATTTAATTTATATTTTAGTTTAATATAAATTTTTTTTGCAGCGTTAAAGTAATATGTAATATCGTCTTGTAAGGAAGGATTTTATATTTAGCGGGTTTTTTTTTTTGTAAAGACAGCGTGTGACGGGCCAGAGTTTAAGTGCCGTTATTGTTCTAGTTATAGAAGGCAGTAGTTACAGTAATTAAAAGGATTTACGTTCTGTCATGAATTCCCCGAGCCGTAATGGGTATGAAGGAAGTAAATTGTTAAAGGAGTAGGTAGAATGGGATTAGTAAAGGAGTGTCTCTAGGGTAGGAGATAGGGTTCTATTTAAATTATTAACAAATGTTAATATGGTATATTTACAGTTATCTAGTTTTTGTAAAAATAAATAAAAACCCGTTATTAGAATAGGTATTATTAAATTGGATACAGCGATTTCAAGGCACAGGGTTAAGTAAAAGGGAAATAAAATAGAGATATTGGTGGGAAGTAATAAACCTGTTTTAAACGTATGTTTTGCGTGAGCTGTGTGACGATTTCTGTCAGGTATTTTGCACGGAAGGATAAGAGGAAAAAGTATATAAAGATAAAAGTGAAACGTTGAGAAATAAAATTTAATAAAGAAAAGCATGATATGGTGGTTTGTTTAGTGTGTGTGTGGTGTTGTGTTATATTTTTAATAAAGTTTTTAAATGTAGTTATACGTAAACGTTTTATTTAAATAAAAGGTGAGTGTTCGTGGATGGAACCGTGTGTGCAGATGTCGAGGCTTCCTAGTTAAGAGCTATTCAGTTTCGTTTCAGCCGTTGTACCGTCAGCGTAACCATAGCTATGTATTTTCTCGGTATTTATACTTGTTCTAACCACCCGTTTTTTACTAAAGCATGATTATTCGCTAACTTTCACATTAGTTTTAAACGGACTAGGGCCCGGATTAGCTGTGCAGATGTGTTTTAAAAGCGGGACACCAGAGTGAAGGGGCAGATTTGACCAATAAGGATTAGAATTTTTCTTACGAATTCAGAATTTCGTTTTTCCTAGCCTTGTACCAATATCAGGAGGCATGCATAATCAAAGAAACACAGACCGGTCGGTTAATTTGAATGACCGGCTTCATTTTAAAACGGAAGTGCGGGGGGAAGCACCAAGGTGGGGTGCCCTTCTTCACCTTTAGTAGTTTCCTTAGCTTCTTCTTATACAGAAGGGGGGGGCGCTTAGCCTTACTTACTTCTTCTTATTTCACTCTATAGGTTGGGACGAAGACCGTTTCGTTTTTCGTTACGGTTTTCCTCGTCGTCGTCGCGTTTTCGAAATTATGTCGTGTTACATACAGGTGGTGTGGGACCATGGACCAGAGGGGGTTTGGGTTGATCTTGGGGTTGTGGTTGTTGATTGACTCTTTTGGATTTCTTGGTGGTTTGATGACTTGTGACTCTCCTCTTAGAATTTTGTTGTTATGATATGGGTTATCAAATTAAAAGGTAAAGAATTATTAAAATTAGGTGTTTTTAAAAGGGAGAGTGGTGGTTGGTAGTTGGTGGGAGAGAAGGGATAGGTGGTTGTTGTTTCAGTAAAGTGGTGGTGTTTATAGGTGGTGGTTTTTCGCAATTTTCGAATCGAGGATCAATCGCCATTTTAAAGGTGTGTGGTGGACCAGGGGTGGACCCTAAGAAAGGTGTGTTTTTTTGCGTTGACAATATGAGTTATCAAAAGAAAAGGTGTTAATGAGTATTTTAAAAAGTAAGAAAGTAAATCCTTATTTCCATAGGTGGACGCCCCGTTCCCGAGGATTATCGACACAAAGGTAGTACCTAAAGGTTGTAAGTACAACCCTAGAATTTGTTCCTGTACAATATGGGCATCAAACGAATGGTATATATGAGTATTTTAAAAGGGAGTTGGCCCTTAGTTCTATAGGTGACGCCGTCGTTTTGCGAAATATCGCCATAGGTTGTACCAGGGGGTGACTCTAGAATGTGTTTGTATGATATGGTATCAAAATTATTAAAGGTATTATATAATGAGAGTTTAAAAGGGAGTGAAGTGAGAAACAGAGAGTGGTGCAGGTGTGGTAGTTGGTAGTTGTTAAATATGTGAAGGCGTTTTCAGAACGACCAAAATGTGGACCAGGGTTTGTTTTTTTTTGACCCGAACCCAGAAAACATCATCTCTGTTGGATTACCGCTAATTTTTTTATTATATATGAAACATGTCAAGATTTTTAAGGGATTTTTTTATTTCGCCCTGAAAGATTATTTTTCATTACTTCTACTTAATATGGTAGGTTGTCACAAACCATTTTTTATAAAGTTTTTTCTTAAAGTTATATGTTCCCGCCCCGCGTCTACATAAACACCAACCAATCTACCCCTCACATCCGTTTCCATACCTTTTTTCTAGTCAACGATTCGGTATATAGATTATGGCACATTTTTTTTTCATTCTTTCGTTAATATTGTCGATATCGAAAAAAAACAACGTGGGGTGTTCCGTGGCGTCTCGTGGTCATATTGTTTGTCGGGGATTGCGTTTTTTGGATTTTTCATACCAAGATTTAAAGTGAGAAGTTGCTTTCAAGTAAAGTTACATTGAACTAAGTTCATTAAGATATTGCGCGATTTTCCGAGTTTGGATTTCTTGACGCCCTCTCAACATGCATCGTTATCAGGTTAACGGCCCCACCCCAGAATGCGTGGTCGGAAAAAGGACAGAACGACGAGACGACGAAAGACGACTGTCCTGTAATGTGTATAAACACTGGGCGTAGGCATCATCAACCGATCCATTTCCGCCCGTCTTTTCACAGAAAACAGTTAACTTAAACACTCATCATAAAACCTCCTAGACCACGTCCAAATTTCAAAACGATTGGATTGGTTAATTTTGTTCGACTTAGGCGCGTTAAAGCTATCCTAGAAAATTACTTTTTTATTTGGATTTGTTGCACCATATCAAATCGGAGTTGAATGGTGAATAATCATGTAATCCCTTATTATACTGTAAAGCTATTAAAACTTTTTTGTTAAAATTTACTTTAAAAAAAATCTTTTTTTTAAGAGAGTTGGGCCGGGTCTCCTTCTCCGATCCCTTTGACTAATTTTTAATAGGCACGCTGACATATAGATAGGAATAGTGTAGAGTAAGTCCCGCCAAATTTCATCATGATATCTTCAACAAGTGCGACAAAGCTACAGACGTATGCAGAAAACTTGAAATTATCTTCTTTAAGAGAGTGGCGGGTCGCCAATCGCCCTATTGTTTGTGCCAAAATTTTACAAATTTTCTTATTCTGCGTCACTTAAATTCAACTTCATTTGACCAAGTTTCGTCTCTTGCACGTATCCTGTTTATTTGGTAATCGGTTTTATGAGTCATTATCGTGTTTTTTTTCGAAATTTCCGATATACGAAAAATGGTGGCAGCACCGTGGTTTTTTTCTTTGATTTTGTGGTTAGCGTTGAATGCGATACGGCAAAAGGAAAGGGAAAACGGTGCAAAGGGTAGGGGTGGAACAGGTGTAAAGGTATAGGAGGAAGGGGTGCCAGTAAGAAGGAGAACGCCGCGTGTGTGTTGTAGTCAAGTGGTTGTTTTAAAGTTGTTGTCTATGCTATCTCGAATCCTTATGCGTTTCATTTTACGCCAAAAATTAAAAGGTCGCAATCTGACAAGAGACCTCCACTGATCGTGATACAGCGAAATCTTGTAGAGTTGTTGCCAACATCCGAGTAGGGTGAGGATGCCACTCAGGAAGACACACTACATATGACCAAGCATATTTCATCAAGAATACCAAAAATTACTCTAGTGTATAAAGTCCGCTAGAGAAGACTTCTAGTATTTGGAAAAATGTTTGAAGAAAGTTAGAGCAAATAGTGTTAAAGGACGGGTGTATTGTCTGAGTTATTTATAAACGTGGCTCTATAGTTTTTGTTTACGCGGAACCGACAGGGACCAAAGGGACGAAGTTTATACTAGTTCGTAGGACCGCAGAAAGCCTCCCGTCGAACCGGATACCGTAATATAGACTACAGGAGTATATCGTACAACTCGTGGATCAAGTCAGTACGCCGAGGAAGCAGTAGCGGTGCGACAAGCGAAAAAGGAAAAGGAACCGAGGAGCCCGCACGAGAGATTAGGAACGAGCGTTCGTATATATCGACACAGTGCAAGTACGGTACTAGCGAAACGGAATGACGATCTTAGTTAGGGACCAGGTATACAAGTATCGGAGGTTAGTTAGTTCCGACGGGCGAACATTGAGTAATGACACGGTACGGAACCGATCAGCACTAAGTATCGATAACTGGACATTAGTTACACCGTTGTACGTCGTGTCAGTTACGTGTAGAAACGTAGCGGAAGATTGTGTGACACCAACGGAAGGACCGGACAGATTCAGGAAGTATCCTATGGAACGCGAAGTGTTAAGTTT
>JARSSU010002387.1:0-35211 GCA_029619165.1 Eurosta solidaginis
ACCTTCTCTTATTCTTGCCTAATCTAATTGGTTGATTTAACATGTGAATCAAAATAATTTTAAGAGTATTCACTCAATTAAGGCAGTTTTGACCTAATTGCTACCGTATTGTGGTGATTGTGATTATGCATGTCTGCGTTGCAAAGTAACACAGGTTCATATAAAATCTACCCGTTAACCTCTTTTTTATAAACTTAAAAAATGCAATCATGTATGTAATTTTATAGCACCTTTTACGTATTGTCTACACGTTTGCTGGAAAAGTTTATTGAAAACCGTGCCAAAATTTTCTAAGAACTGTCCCGAAACGATTGATTACGGAATGTTCTTGAAATAGTCCAAAACATTCCCGTAATGATTCAAACGAAATTTCAAACTAATTTGGAACACAGTGCAAAATACTACAGAAATGGTTTGAAGCTATTATTATATACTCCAAATATAGTCTCGACATATTTCCTAAATCGATATGATTGGCTTATTGGTACCGAAACCGCCCTGCAATTACCTCGTTATGGTCAAGGGCGTAGTCCCGAAATTTAAAAATTTTCCCAAAAAAATTCCGTTAATAGCCCAAAATAGTCTTAAAATAATGCTGAAATTATCTTGAAATATATCGGTGTGATTTATTTATAACAACAGATTCATTTCCGAAATAGTACCGAGTTGATAACGAAAACAATCACGAAGATTTCTCATTTATATTCAGAAATGATGAGATCATGTCCCTAAAATGAAGCGAAAACAACATTGAAAAGATTCTGGAAAGAATTTGAAAGCAATCCCGAAATTATCTGGTAAAAGGTGGATATCATTTATTTAAAACGACAAAGTTATCCGAAAAGATACCGAGTTGATAATGAAAACAGTTATAGTGCAGAGATTAGTCCCCCCAAGCAGTGACAATTTTCTCTTAAACGATGGAAAACAGTCCTGAAATGGTCCTTGAAACAATCCCGAAATTATCAAACAATTTTGAATTGATCCCAAGCATAATCTTTAAATAATCTGAAATGATTTCGAAACTATCCTAAAATAGCATTGAGACTGCTGTGCGCAAATATGAAGTTTTTGAAAATGATCCCGAGAACAATACGAAATGAAGTGCTCCGCATATGATTCCAAGGTGATCTGGAGATAGTCCTTGAATTATGCCGAGACAGTGCTGAAATTATACCAAACACAGTACCGAAACTAACTGAAGTGATCGCACTATAATATCGAAACAATAACGAATTGATTTTAAACAGTTAGCAAGAATTGTTAAGTTCAGTAAATTACCCAAAACTTGCTTAGACCTAGATATTTCAAACTTTCAAACCAAAAAATATTAGTATTGCTCTAGGAGAGTTGCATAGTAGGTAGCACTGCAAAATTTACTGAGAACCGGACCCATTTAACCCTTATATGCACACTTTGATTGCTCCAGGTTAGTTTACCTAGGAAAATAACGATGAAAGGACAGCTATAAAGTACCTTTTCCCATAGACCTCTCTTATTTTTCCAAAAATATCTGTATAGCTGGTGGATCCTTTCACACTGTCAGCTCTCCATGTTCCAAATCTCTACCAAATCCATCCAGACATTCGAACGTGATTAAGTCACAAAACTAATTAAAACGTAACTGTTCCCTGGGATCATAAGCTGAAAAAAAAACTGCCAGTAGATCCTTCCTTGACTACGTGCGCGCCAAATATCATTTAAATCCTTCTAGCCATTTTTGCGCGATTATGTCACAAATTTAACCTCTGGGCATCCAAGGCTAACGATTTTAAATTCGTTACTCTTTACAAAAAAAACCTTTCTAAATAAATTTCTACACTGCCAATCGAGGTTATTATTTCATTTTAGCCACCAGTGTATTTGAATAGCTCTATACATATGAAAGTTTTTCTTGCCAACTGAACTTTATCGAACTTATGTATGCCACAGCAGCACCCGCAGAAGAAACTGTTCAATTAGCAATAAAAAAAATCAAAACAAAAAGCTTGTTGTTGTACCACCAACAACTCTACAACTATTGACTATTTTTCCTAAATTAAGTCTTCGTGCAGAGTTTGCTCAAATTGATCATTACCTGCAGCTGCTGTTGGCTGGCGCTCCTAACTTAATAGCGTTTCTTGCCCTACTTCAACTCCCTCTCAAGCCATTGTGCAATGTTTGTATGTAAAATTCCAGCAGCAAAAGAAACAAGTAACGACGGGACTGTCTTCGAATGTGCCGAAGACTTCATACCTTTTATGAATGGCGCTGAACAATAATCTTATCCCGATCGCAATCTCCAAATAATCGGATGTATAAGATAAGAAATATATAGTGAACAGATGTACATATCTAAACGATTTTTAAGATAAATATAAAATAAAAAATGGCACAAAACCACCTTATCTGAACGATCGGTTGTATGAGATGTATATTATATATTATAGAAGTGATTTTTATAGGAAATCTTCTATGATACATTAGAATATATATCACCAAGTTTCACGTTTTTTTTTGGAAACTAGGGAGAAATGGCCAAAAATCTTTCTATCTGAACGATCGGTTGTATGGGATAAGTATATACTATATACATATAGCTCCGATCAAAGTGGTTTTTTTCAGAAAATCTTCTATGATATATTAGAATAAATATCACCAAGTTTAACGTTTTTATATTTGAAACTAAGGGAGAAATTGTTAAAAATCTTTCTATCTGAACGATCGGTTGTATGGGATATATATTATATATAGCTCCGATCAAAGTGATTTTTTCAGAAAATATTCTATGATATATTAAATATATATCACCGAGTTTCACGTTTATACTTTCTAAATTAAGGGAGAAGTGGCCAAAAATCTTTCTATCTGAACGATCGGTTGTATGGGATATAACTATATATAGTTTCCGATCAAAGTGATTTTTTCAGGATATCTTCTATGATATAGTAGAATATATATCACTGAGTTTCACGTATATACTTTCTAAATTGCGGCAGGAATGACCAAAATTGTCTTATCTGAACGATCGTTGTATGGGAGATATATGTTATAGTGGTCCGATCCTACCGGATCCGACAAATGTCTAATATAATACAAAAATACATCCTTGTGCCAAATTTCATTGAGATATCTCAAAATTTGAGGGACTAGTTTGCGTTCAAATAGACAGACGGACGGACAGACGGGACATGGCTATATCAACTCAGTTCGTCGCCCTGATCAATTCGGTATACATAATGGTGAGTCTATCTTCTATATTTCTCAGCGTTACAAACATCGGACAAAGTTAATATACCATTTCGTGTTCATGAAAGCTATAAAAAACAGCAATTACGCGTTAAACCTGATGTAGCAACATCGAACACCAGCAATAACAATAAAACGGAAGCAAAGCAAGAGTAGCCGCAGCTTTAGCGAGCCAGTGCGGAAAAGGTTGAAGAGAGGCGGTAAAGCCACATTAAACCACAATTAAATATGAATATAAACTAGCAATACCAACAAAAAGTTATGTATGTGCATAATTGGTGGCGGCTGCAGCAGGAGCAGCGGTAGTCAATGATAGCAGTCACTCTAATGCAAACAACAATAAAAGCAACAGCAAAGATTGTGTGCTGACCGAGAGTAAAAAACGCATAAAAATAAACGTGGTAAAAATAAAAAATTAATAACCGGTGGCGATCGGTAAAAACTCGTATGAGCGTTGCTTTATAGTTGGTTAGTTGCCTCTGCATTTATGTAGGTACTTGTAGTACTCGTACCTCATCGTTTGAAGCCGGCAGACACACGCGAACGCGTCACCAACGTGAATCACCTCAACAACTCTATCGATATAACAACAACTAACTTGCAACTTCAAAATTGCCGCACTATGGGGTATTTTGCTGAAACTTTTCACATATTTAAATGTGCTGTCAACAGGTAGAGCTGGGGCTGTAAATCAAAACCTCTTTTTATTGAAAATACTTGCTTATATCAGGATAATCGAATATTAGCAAATTTTTAAAGGCGATGGCTTATAGATAGATAAAACAACTCCTTCTTTTTCTTCTGCTCCTTAAAGCAATGCTTCGCCCTACCCAATAGAACGGAGCAATCAGAAATTGTCACGGATATCCTTTAACGGGAGTCCTAGAAAACTTGAAGTTTCAATAGCGTTAAATAAAATAAATGTAAGGCGCAATACCTGCGAAGAGATTTTGTGCCGAAATCTTTTTCCGCTTTGCGTCATGCTCCTCGTTTTTCATGGCAGAAATAAACCCGGAGAAATCACTGCCCAGGGGGCGACCACGCATAGAATAAACTTGTTTTCAATTGAAACAAGTAAGGAAGGCTAAGTTCGGGTGTAACCGAACATTACATACTCATCTGAGACTTACGGAGACAAAATAAGGGAAAATCACCATGTAGGAAAATTATCCTAGGGTAACCCTGGAATGTGTTTGTACGATATGGGTATCAATGAAAGGTTTTAATGAGTATTTTAAAAGGGCGTGGGCCTTAGTTCTATAGGTGGACGCCTTTTCGAGAATCGCCATAAAGGTGAACCAGGGGTTACTCTAGAATGTGATTGTACGATATGAGTATCAAATTAAAGTTATTAATAACGGTTTTAAAAGGGAGTGGCCCTTAGTTGTATATGTGAAGGCGTTTTCGAGATATCGACCAAAATGTGGACCAGGTGACCCAGAACATCATCTTTCGGATACCGCCAATTTATTTATATATGTAATACCACGAACAGTATTCCTGCCAAGATTCGAAGGGCTTTTGATTTCGCCCTGCAGAACTTTTTCATTTTCTTCTACTTAATATGGTAGGTGTGCACCCATTTTACAAAGTTTTTTCTAAAGTTATATTTTACGTCAATACCCAATTCAATTACCATGTTTCATCCCTTTTTTCGTATTTGGTATAGAATTATGGAATTTTTTTGAATTTTTCGTAATTTTCGATATCGAAAAAGTGGGCGTGGTCATAGTCGGATTTCACCCATTTTTTATGCCATGATAAAGTGAGTTCAGATAAGTGCGTGAACTGAGTTTAGTAATGATATATCGATTTTCGCTCAAGTTATCATGTTAACGGCCGAGCGGAAGGACAGGCGGTAGACTGTGTATAAAAACTGGGCGTGGCTTCAACCGTTTCGCCCTTTTCACAGGAAACTGTTATCGTCCTAGAATCTAAGCTCCTACCAAATTTCACATGGACTGGTAAATTTTTTTCGACTTATGGCATTAAAAGTATCCTAGACGAATTGAATGAAAAAGAGCGGAGCCATGCCCATTTTGAGAGTTTTCTTTTATTTTTGTACTTTGTTGCACCATATCATAACTGGAGTTGAATGTTGACATAATTTAATACATATATACTGTAAAGATATTACATTTTTTGTTCAAATTTGACTTTAAACATTTTTTTTAAAGTGGGCGTGGTCGTTCTTCGATGTTGCTAATTTTTATTAAGCATACATATAGTAATAGGAGTAACGTTCTTGCCAAATCTCATCATGATATCTTCAACGACTGCCAAATTACAGCTTGCAAAACTTTTAAATTACCTTCTTTTAAAAGTGGGCGGTGCCATGCCCATTGTCCAAAATTTTACTAATTTTCTATTCTGCGTCATAAGTTCAACTCACCTACCAAGTTTCATTACTTTATCCGTCTTTGGTAATGAATTATCGCACTCTTTTCGGTTTTCGAAATTTTCGATATCGAAAAAGTGGGCGTGGTTATAGTCCGATATTGTTCATTTTAAATAGCGATTTGAGATGAGTGCCCAGGAACCTACATGTCAAATTTCATCAAGATAACTCAAAATTTACTCAAGTTATCGTGTTAACGGCAGACGGACGGACGGACCGACGGACGGACGGACATGGCTCAATCAATTTTTTTTCGATACTGATGATTTGATAATTAATGCATTTTTGGTGCAAACGGCTTATATGTCGGCTCTTATGAGCAGAGTAATGTTCATAATTTCAAGGTCGCCAGAGTCTTTCTGTCTTATACGGTAACGTTTGTGGCCGTCATTGGAAAATTTTGCCGGATTTCTGCAATTCTTCCAGCTGCACTAAAGCAAGCCAACGCGGATTCAATGGGCTTATGAAAAGGACTATCCCCTTGGCGGATATCAGTTGGAATTGAGAGGACAGCCATATCTGTATACATTGAAGTATCGTTTATGAAAGTGCAACGCTCAAACGTGATGGAATCGGATGATCGATCCAGCGACAGGAATGCTACCGCTAGCATCAGCTGTCACTTACAGCAGTTGACAAGTCATGCGCTTACCATGGTAATGTTTGCTGAGCTTTGAAAATTTTTCAATGTAAGCGGCGTCCCCTTTACCGCGCAGGAAGCTGTGCGGTCTATCCCGTTAACATCTACCCCTGCTGTCGGCTTGCATATTGGAAAGCACCAAATGCTGGTGGGCCTTTAAAACAATCTAAAATAATGGGTTTAATCGTATTGTTCCTGTAAGCTTAGTATTACCAGCCCCGTAGGTATAGCTGGTATTGATTATGCGAAGATTTTCTTCACATTAATCCATAGTGCGGTGTTGACGACAACGACGATTTGCAGCGACGACTCCATATATTCCACATACATTTTACATCTTTTCGTGTATGCTGACCAACACATACAACAACAATACTAACAACAACACACAACTACTTTGCATATACTTGGCTTTGCTTTGTTACCTTTTTGAGGTTTATTATTATTTTTTGCCTTTCTTGCGTTGGCTTTTGCTTGCCAACTCTCTAACATTGAGTTAACTAGCTATTTGCTGTTGTTGGTATTATTTTTTCTATTGTTGGCCACTATTTGTATTGACTGTGTGTTGACTGAAGCATGTAAATTATTTATTATTGCCGATGAAGACGAAGAAAGTCAGGAGGTATAAAAACATAGATAGATCAACATATACATATGTACATATGTATATTAGACCCGCCATTTTTAAACTACCCACGCCAGCAACAAAATAAACGTTTCTCTATTAGTTTTGGGTTAAACGTTTTTCTTACTGCAATTAACGTGTTTTTTGTTAACACTTTGCCATGAAGCGTTTCTATTCCTTTCACGTGCCTGTATTTTATTGTATTTGTATCTGTTTCTAAAGATTTTTTTCAGTTTCGCAAAACTTTGAATTTTATTGCTCGTTTCTGTTAATTTGTTTCAACATTTGAAAGCTTTTTATTTGTTATGTAAATTAGGAGTATCAAACTATTGAAGACATTGTTGTTAATGTTGATCGTTGTTAAGACTGTCAAAAGTACTAATTGATAGTGTGGCGAATGTTATCAAACCATGCACGTTACTTAGTAGCTCCCACTCCCGCCACTCGAAAACAGCGGTACAACAATATCGACAACGATAGTACAATGGGAATTCGGAAATCTACACATACTTTGTGGAAAATGCGTGATAATTCCAGTATCGACCTATTTCATACTGTTTTTCGGGTTTGGTATAGAGTATTTAAAGAATTTTGTCCACCTTAAAGGATAAGCTGGGGATCCATGCAAATAATTTCGTACTCGTTTATAAACCTTTTCGAAATTACTTTGTGGCTATGTAAGGAAATAATAGTTCAAATATTTGCATGGTCATTTTGACATCTTACTTACTTAGTTATTTGGCACTTAATCGTTTAAACGGCTATGACCGTTCAATAAGGCGCGCCAGTCGCTTCTTCTCTCTGCCAACCGGCGCCAATTGGTCACACCAAGGGAGTTCAAATCGTTTTCCACTTGGTCCTTTCAGCGGAGTGGGAGCCGCCCTCTACATCTGCTTCCATAGGAGGGTTCCATAGAAACACTTTCTTGGTCGGAGCGTCATCTTTCATTGCGCATTTACTTCGAGATTATATTGGCTGGACCCTTTCACTAGCCCTTTTTTGAAACCATGTGATGCCAGAAGACAGTGCACTGTAAGTACGTATGTAGGAGAATCGTATGGATGTTATATACGTCCACTCTCAAAAGGCGTACATCGTGTGATCTGAATCCCATCAATTTCGACGTCGCTATGTATGTTAGAATAGTTTAGGTTGAGTTTAAACTAGTCCGGCAGCTCAAGCTCACCTGGACAACAGGAAGGCCCGTTGTTATGCCACACATAAGCTATTGCTATATCGAAAAGCGGTGTGTGGCAATGATTCAGTTTCGAATTAGACGATCTTGAGCCTGGATAACCCCTTCGGAGATCCTAGTGAGTCTAAAACAAATTTGTTTATAAGACAGCTCGACCCTGGCGACTCCAAAATAAGGGATATATACCCAAGCATCAGACAGCTTGTGGATAAATACAAGTGGGTGAAATAGGAGGAGCATTTAAAGAATTGTAACCTCTCTGCAAGTTTAGGAAAGCTATGGTCTACCCTAAAGTCCCTTTCAAACCCGACTAATAACAACGACAAAATATTCATTGCCTTCGTCGCTTAAATGCTTTCTGCTAGCAATACGTAATGCGTTCCACTGTTGACAAAGCTAGACGGCTGGCCAACCGACACGCGCAAGCATATACACGACGAGTACCTTATTACCATCACCGCCAAAGAGGTTAAAGATACCAACGTTCATGCTAAACCATCAAAAGCAGAAGGCCCATACGGTTTTCCATGCCTATGCTTAAAAACTTGGCAAAGAGGGATTTAAATATCTAGAACATGTCTTCAAACTGTCTTTGCCCACCTTCGTCACTTCCAAAGAATTAAAAACGGCGAAGGAGCCTAGGAAACCAGCTAACGTAGAAGAAGCTTATCGTCCGACGTTAGGAACGTCAAATTAACGAAATGATTTTGTTTCGTTTTCTGCCATATCAAAACGAAATCAAATCGTTTATGTTGATTATTAATTTCAAACTATGCTGGCAATGCTATGTTATCCATTTTGATGGCGGAGTCATTAAAGGTGAAAGCATTAGCCAAGCTGATTGCAACTTTTCTCATGAATTTTGACAGTACGAAGATTTGTCAGAGTATTTTTGACATTACCACCAACAAATTACACAAACAAATTGCATGGAGTTTGTGTGTATGTCCGCTCGCTGTTACCCCCTTACGGCTTCACCATGGCTATAGCATTGCCAGCACAATTCAAACATAAAGCATCACGTTTTTGTTAACGTTTTTAACGTCAACGAAAGCTTTTCGTTTCGGTTAAAAACGAGATACAATTTATCTTGATAATTCCTTTATCGATAATATTTCGAAGTGTATCAACGGAAACGGTGGAAATTTTTTGATAAACGATTAGCTTAACGTTAAGGTGCATCCCTGCTTTAAATAAATCTACTGCACGTTAAGCGGTATTTCATTTTGAAATATGCTTTTGAGTATACGTGAGTGCAATCTTGCAGCTTTTACGCCAACACATTTCATGCATAGAACTTTACATGAATTATGATGAAAAATGAAAAATGAAAGGTGTAAACTCTTCTCACGAGTTTAAGACGAAGCATAATTTGGTGCCAAGCTCACTCTGTTTGTCAACGTAGTGCGGCCCTTAAGCAATATCTAAGCAAAAGCAACAGCTCCGTCGTTAACAATGTTTTACATTGTTGTCACACTGCAGGACAGGAAAGGTTGGTCACATTCCTAAATTGTGACAAAACACAATATCTCAATCTGATTAACATGTTAATCAGATATCGAGATATCAAAATCAATGAAAGAGGGATTCTGAGGCAAGCACGGAACTCGCGGTGGAGTTGCCGTGCAGCCGGGTTCCATTACCCGAAAATGGAAGGGGAGGATGGATAGTCCTCCTCGGCCAAACCAAGGCTGGTTGACTTGAACACCCCAGCTCACCGATTGGTACCTACTTGTTGGGCCGAAGATCAACGGACATTGATCTGTGTTTTACACCGGAGGTAGGTCTTCTAAGATAGGGACTCCTGTAAGCACTCATTGAATATACATATTTATTTACATTATGTACTTTCACAGAATAAATTACAATATACCTATGTAGAAACTTATCATGCATAATATGCATATACACATCGTCCCGTGTTTTCGTTAACTCCGTATCTACAAGTGAGACATTTTCGGTAAAGCGAAGACGGTTTGCCTCACCATGTTTTCATTTGGGACCAAAAATTCATCGAAAAAGAACCAAATTTTTGTTTTATTTTATTAGCATAAAATACAAAATTTTAGAATGTTTCCATATAAAATTTTACTAAACATAGTGAACACTTTCCTTTAGTTCAAGCTGAACAAACAATATATGTGCATGCAACTAAAAATGATACTATATTTTGACATAGGATAAGTCTATGTCTTCCACCAACCAAACGTTGTGAACCTAGTTTTGGTCACAAAGCTCTTGGTTTTAGCATTATGTTGTTGTTTGCAATGAAATAAAATGTATAGTGCAGTTAGGTTTTAGTAAGAAACCGTTCAAAATTTGCGTTCTGGTGTTGCCGAACTATGTATGTGGAAAAACTCGGTAAAACATAAATGAAACTAGGCAATTTTGTTAGTGCTATTTTCATAGAAGCTTATTTTTCCCCTTAACGTTTAAACTTCATATCAGAGCCTAGATTCAGTAAGTATGAGTTTTAATCCCAGGCCTCAGGGGTTCTGCTAGCACCTACGGGAATAATTTTATACAAAACTTTCTCGAAATCAAATCTCGTTTGCATTTCTTCCTTCTGTCTTCGAGTTAAAATATTTCTTGTGCCAAGATACTTAGTTTTGAATTGCCCTTTGTGGCTTAACACCACAATAGTCCTGGAATTCCTTGAACTCATTGAGCTGGGTGAGAAATATTTAAATATCGATGTGCCAAACAAGAAGTAATGCATAGATTTCTTTGTATAAGTTTTGAAAGTGTTAGGCTCCCGGCAGAGTGCTCGCTATAAGCTATGCTAGGCGAGAAGCAATTTTTATTTTCATATATTTTACATAGTGTTGTATAACCGATCGAAATATCTAGCCGTTATTAATATTATTATAAAAAAAGAGTTTTTTTTGATTAGTCGGTTATTTCATCAACAATTAACGACATATGTTTTTCCAACACTTTTCTTTTTAATGTCTGGCATAAATTATATCCTAGATGAAATGTTATTGTTCTGGTACATTTTACTGACTGAGCAATTTTTTATGGTGAGAGTTCCATTGAAGTAAATTCAAAATTATGTGGGAGCTAACGAAAGTGTGGCGAATTTTTGGGCAATATTGTGAATTTTTACCTGAGTGAAAAAGAAAGAAAAGTACCAATCGTGGCTACTGCCTAAAAAGGACCAAAATTGAAGAAAAGGGACCAGCGGACCAAATGGGGTTGGAAGGGACCATTTTTTGTCCAAATGGACCGAAGTGGCAACCGTGAAAGCGAAACAAAACTACCTTTCAAATTTCTCCACACACACTGGTGAGTTTCTCGGTGATGACAGCGTTACCACTTGGGCCAGAATCGCGAATAAAAGAACTGGTAACGATATTCGGTTACATAATGTTCTGGGAACTATTTTTCCGGTAACGCTCAGAATCGGGGCGTAAGTGTCAAAAATCACAACTCAAAAGTGGAAATTTTACTAAGAACGCTTTCGCAGTATTGCTAAATCTTTAACAGCATTTATTTTCTATTTATTTCCATGTTCTCATTCCTTTTCACTAATTTTATTTGAAACACAATCGCATGGGTTCTGAATGTGACTTCTTAAGTTATTCTATGAGCGTAATTGTGTTGTTTGCTTCTTCTACATTACAATATTTTTTATTTAAATTTTTTCTGTTTACGCTTTTTGTTGTTTCGTTTATTCATATCTTTACAGTCATGTTTGTGTATTTTCCTCCTACTGCACTTTTTTTGTAATTGTATGTTTGCATATATTTTGTAACGATTTTACAGTGCACTTTGCTATTTCGCGTTTGTCTATTTTGTTACTACTTTTTGTTGCAGTTAATGTCGCTCCAGATTTTCAATGGGTTCAAAGTTGTTGCGCCAATTTTTTTTTCTATGCGCAATGTTACCCCATCTTTGTTAGCTTATTTGTGTCATATGTCCCCAGGCGATTGCGAGTGTGTCAAAAGAAAGGATGTGGCTCTCGCTCTTAGCAATGGGATGTGCAAGATTTAGTTGGGAGGCATTCGCTTGGCCATTGAAAGTGCAATATGCGAGCCAGCAACTAAGCAACCATTACATTATTGGTTAGTACCAACCAAATGGTTAATAAAAACCAACAGCATCGCTAACAAATTGCTTAGGCAAAAGTTCAAAGCATTCAATGCCACCCAACTTAAGTTAGAGTTGCTCGGTACCAGTAACCGGTAGGTCCGCTGCGATTTCTGCTTCGTTTGTCATCTGCGCCGTAAAATAGTGATTTTGTTGGCGAGCTTAAACGGGTTTATCCATACTCTATTGTACAAATATATATTTTATTTTATATATTTGTATAAAGCTTGAATAACGCAGCTAAACACAGTGTTAATATAAGGGTGAGGATTTGTGTGGACAGAAAGTTTTTATACTCATATAAGAGACTGCTTAGTATACCTTGTAGGAAATTAAATATATTTGAAATTGACCTACAACCTCTCAACTGTTAAGAAAAGAAGTAATAAAAAAATTTAGTAATATTACAGTTTTTTATTAAAACAGGTAGTTTTGATCAACCCAACCAAAGCAGCAAAATATTTTCCTACTTTTTCGCTGACGGGTTACGACAGACGAGCTTTAATTTCTGTGGTGTGTACAGGACGATTGAGATTCGAGAGTGAGCAAACTTTAACCATCCTAATCCTTCTGTAGCACCAAAATCATAGAAAGCGAAAAAAATTACCTCGTCAAAATTTTTTCTATGTTCTATGCATTTTAACAACTTTCCAAAACTCGACTTGCTGTAACAAAAGAACTTGGCTTGAGAATGCACTTGTGATGTATAAACATCTTTTTTCCCAGAATGTAAGAGTAGTGTAGTCACTTCACTGTAGCGAATGTTGGAACAAGTTAAGTGGCAGCATTGGTATGGCGAAATAATCGATTTAATACGAAAGGGTTATAAAGTTGCTATCGATTTCAAGGTTGTCAATAAGTTACACATTTTTTGTTGACAACTTCATGGTTTGGTATCGAAAATTTATGGATTTATTATCGAAAAGTTATCTTAAGTTGTCGAATAGCTATTGATATGTCATAGTAAGGTTATCGATTATTTATCGACAATTTCTCGATAAGCTATCGATTTATTATAGAAAAAAATATAGATTTTCTGCCAAAAAGTTATCAATTTAATATTGAAAGTTCTTTATTTCTTGTCGTAGTGTTATCGATAATTTATTGGCGTGCTATCGACGACTTATCAGCCTTGCATCGAATTGTTGAATAGTAAAGTTATAAGATTTGATATGTGAGTGTTACTTATTTGTTATCAATTTTATAGTGATTTGTTATCGAAAATATATCTATTTGTTATTTGAATTTTTCAGTTTGTTATTAACGTTGTATCAATTTCTCTTCGAAAACTTATCGATTCGCTATCGAAACATATCGGGTTATGATCGAGTATTACCACTTTTTATCAATGTGTGTAGTGATTTGTTATCGAAAGGAAATCGGTTTGTTGTCGAACTTTTAACAGTTATTATCAACGTTTTATAGAATTGTTATCGATGTTGCTATCGGAGTTACATCATTTTTTTGAAGAATTCTCGATTTGTTGTCGAAATTGTATCGATGTCTCATCAATAATTATCGATTTGCTATCAGGAATTATCGGTTTGAAATCAAAAAGTTATCCATTTCTTATCGGTATCTTATCGCTTCGACAATTTTTTGTGGAAAGTTACCTTCTGTTAAGGTTTTAAAAAAACTAGCTTTCTCAGACGTTTCACACTCTATGTTTAGACAGCGAACTTCTCAAGATCTTGGTACTTGTTCTGGAAGCTTTTATCAGAGGGTGGAGTATTTGGGCGTTAAAACTAAATTTTATATTATTTATTTAGACTTTTCACTGATTCGCTGAGAAGCTATGCATAAGGGCCGAGTAGTGCTCCACATTTTAGCACTTCATCAACTAACTGTAACCATCAGATACATGACAAAGCCTCAATCCAATCGAACGACTTCCAAATTTCATCTAAATTTTGGGCATACGCGTGAAAACATGGCAGATGGTTTACTTTCTGTTTTTTACAAAAACATAGCATCGGTTTCCAAAAGTGCCGTGGCCAGTCGTCCGATGTTGCACCTAACAAGAGTGGCAAATACAAAATAATGTACGAAAGAATCTAGAAGCGAATGATATTGCTTATTATATTCAATGTATGGGAACTCTACAAATATAGTAGCCAGCTCTTGCTCCCATGAAGTGTTTTTTTCAATTTCCTACCAGAGCTTTTTACGGTTTTTAGGATTTCAAAGATGAGAGTACAGGGACTATCAAAAAATGTATTGCCTCTATAACGAATGTTTACACGATGATATAAAAAGTATTACATCCTTCGTGCGTTTGCGTCTCCTCGGTTCCTTAGCTTTAAGCTAATGCAAAATATAATTTCTTTTGTAACTCCTAAGTGTATGACAACCAGAAATAGCATAAAAAAAATAATGAACTCATAGCACTATATTGATGGTATACAAAACCCTTTCCCGCAGGGATTTATTGCAGTATATTTAGTTGTGCGAGCATCTGCGCTTGTATTTATGTTACCATTCCGTAATACTTTTGACTTTCCGTTGTGAATCGTTAAAGTTTATTGTAAATCTTTTTTCTATGTGCCATTTGTACTTTTCTAGCTATTTGTTATGCTTTTTTCACATCTCTGTTGTTGATTGTTGCATTTTACCTCAGATGGGTTATTTTTGTTTTTGGATTTTTTTTCTTTTTTGGCCTGATTTTTCGATAGTTGGTTAAGCTAAGCTTAAACTAAGATTGCAATAAATTCTGGTCAAACTAAACTCGAGCTAAACTGCAAGGCAGCTTTTAGTCACAGGTTTAGGACGCTACTGGGGTTATTTTTTTGTCGCGGCAACATTGGTTTTTCATTATCTAAATAATTGTAGATTCGGCAAGAGCTTTATTGGGTTTACCCACAAACATCGCAAAAATCTCTCCAATATTCGAGGAACATATATCTAGTTCTGATGTAGGTATCTAACATTATTCTCTAAAGATTCTTAAATCTGATAGTTTTCAAATGATATCAAACATCATTCTCCAATCACTTTCCAACCTTTGAGAAATTTTGTAAAAATACAGTTCTTGACTGGATATCCAACGTTATTACTAATTATTCTCTCAACTTTGAGAGATTTTGAGAAATAGCCTACATTAGATATCCATTTGAGGTAGAGTTGAAAAAAATAATTTTCGCCACAGAGAACAGCTGTTTATGATGAGAACTATCAAACAGTTCCTGTTGAATACCTAGAAACCTGGGCATCCAACAGGTATCTGCTTGATGAGCCAACACCGCCCAGGGGCTTAAGGAGGAAATACGGCACCTGAAAACTCAGCCGTATGAAGCCAAAAAACACAAGCTGAGGACCTCAGTGAACTCCACAAACAGGCGTCGGTCCTTTATGCCGGGAATTGCCGGTGAACCCAGTACTCGAAGTAACAGTACCGCAACTTGCGCAAGGGAACGCACACTCACCCAGGGAAACACGAGTCACTCTAGCTCAACTTTGATCTGGATACTGTAACAGGTTAAACTCTTACCTCTCCAAAATCAACCCCGACATACAAAATGTATGCCCCGCTTGCAATGTGTCCCCACAATGTGGAACGAACTTCTCTAACACCCCTCTCATTACGGTCCACCCCTATTGAAACAGCAAGTTTCCTTGAACTCCCGTTAGAGGATATTGATGACAATTAGTGATCGGTCGCACCTATTGGATGGGGCGAAGCGCTGCTACAACAACAACGTGAGAATTAAACACCTGATTAATAACAGTAAAGAAGCTTTATAAATTAAAAATAAATTATACATATTTTATTCGTGTAAATACTAAAGTATTCGAATCTCACATTTGAGTCCAATTGAAGAGCTACACTTGAGTACAAGTTGGAAACTATCTTTTTTCCACTTAAGTAACAGAATTATATGCTTTAAAAAAATTCCTTTTTTTATTGAAAGCGCTATGATTCTCAAGTTGGGCCACTGCCTCGAAACAACGCTTGTGATTTTGAATGTTACTAGTTATCAACATGAACACGAATGGTACTTAAGCCCAAATGCTTGTTCGGTTCATTCGACGCCAATAGTTACATTCCAATGAATGATCCAAATTCGGATGTATATCAATCAATAGATCAATTTCGTATCAACAGGGTATCTCTGTTGATTTGGTTTCTTGTGAAAAATTTTTGGCAGCTTACCCTCTATACTTGGTAGCACTTACAGACATATGCACTAGGGCATGCGAAATTTAACATATTTTTTCCACTCTACAACCCATAAACTTTAGCTTTAAGTCTGAAAACAAATTATACATAAGATAGTTACAATACTTTCATTTTAAATCATGATAGAATAACTATACATTTTTTATTTCAAAAAAATGCAGGAACCATAACATTATGTGCAAATTGCTTTTTGCACAAAGCTGCTGACACATGTAAAATTTTTAATATCAGCCTTAGAACGGTAGTTATTTAGCTCAAAACGTTTATTATGGTACCTCTCCCGACATTTTTGGACATCTTTTAATGGCCAATCCCTTAAACATTAGTACTCTAGCATTAGTACTCTAGCTTTATTTAAGTACAAAATCTCATACAATTTTATATGGAAAATATATCGCATTTGTGGCATAGTTTAAAGAACTAATAATACTAGTTATTAGTTTGATAATTTTTTGTAAATTTTTTATTAAAATTTTATAGAGTGATTCGGGGAAAAAAGATTGAAAATAAAAGGCACACATAAATAAAAGTGTACACATTCGTTGAGTGCTGCTAACTCTCATAGTACTGATCCTGATCGCTCCAATGAGATCAGATCCTGATCCAGAGCTCGATGACTCAAGGGAACGCTACTACTGCGAACGAAAGCAAATAGATGATAGGTTTACTAGAGTTTAACCCTGCAAGATCGGCCGCTTAAGCTCAGCGTAAACTGAACTGATAAACTGAGTTGAACTTGTAGTGAAAAACCGAGCATTAGGCGTTTTGTATTTAGTTTGTTGGTCATCTTTGTATACCAAAGATGGCTATATCTTTTATATTTCTATTTTTCTATTTCAATTTTTCTTGTTCTGATTTATTTGCTAGTTTCTTTAAGTTTTACTCATATTTGCCTGTTTAGTTTTTTAATAGTTTCCTTTCTATATCATCTTTGCTTAAGTTCAGATTAAATGACTTTAACTCAGCTTTGCTCGTCTCATCGTTGGCTTCAGTTTGTGTAGCTAAGTTTAGTTGAACTTGGTTTCACTTCTTTATTTCATATTTTTTCATCGCCCAACTCGACATATATATCCACTGTTATTTTCTCTTAGTTTTCGATTATTCTTCTGTTATTCTGCTACTGCTTTACAATTTATTTTTATTTTTTAGTCAGCGCGCATTTGTTGTGCTTATTATTTTGCCAGTACACGATTTCTTGTTATTTCTTTCTTTCTTCTTTTTTCTTTTTTTTGCGCAATGAACAGACAAAAGTTTCCTAAACAAGCGGAAGTAGTTAAGCAACTAACTAGTTGGGTTTCTTATTCTTTCTTTTTTTTCCATTGATATTCCTTTTACTTTTCGTTTAATTTATGTATGTAGATTTCAATTGTACTTTCCAGTTGTTAAGAGCGCTCACTAAAAATGTGATCCCATATGTTTGAGTGTAATTGTGTATCTTTTGTGAACTCATTGAGTTCACTAACGAGCTATTGAATATGAAAATTTGTACTTACTTCTTTTTGCTATTTGTTCTTACATATTATTTGAAACAGCTTTAAAAATGAGGAAAACTAAATTTTCGTCATTAAAATGGTTTCCGCAATTATGGATACTTAGTAATTTTTTAGAAAAAGAAAATCTGAAATGTAAAATGGAAATTGAAAATGGAAGATGTAAGTTTAGAAAAGCGTGAATATGACTTACTCGTGAATTTCGACGTGTAAACATACGTCTAGAAGCCTAACAAGACAGGTAATCAGGGCCACCGAAACGCGCAAAATCTGGGTGGGTAGTTTGAATCGACGAAAATTAGTTATGATCAGTAGTCAGTCGACAAATAATAAAGTAATGAAGTTTTAATTCTAATTTTTACTGACTATTTGACATATTTTTCTAATTCCAGGGTTGGTAGTCCTACCCACCATAGCCATGCTTTTTGCCGGCCCTGAGCTGTACCCGAAACATATAGTTTCGAAGTTTTTAAGAAATTTTCGTAGAATTCTTATCGGTAACAACCAATACCGACGAGTTTTTGTAACACTCCTTTAAGAAATGGATAGCTTTTGAATATCAACTGATAACTTTTTGATAACAAGCAGATTAGGCCTGATAGTATACCAATAACAAACTCATAACACTTCCAGAAGAAATCGATAACTTCTCGATATTAATCGATAACTTTATGATAACAAACCGATGAGGCGTTTGTAACAAACTGGTAACACTCTCATAAGAAATCGATAGCTTTTCGGTACCAACCGATAACTTTTTGATAACAAATCGATAGATATTCCATTACAAAGACGGCAAATCGATACTTTTTCGACAATAAATATATACGACTATTTGAAAACATACCGATACTTTTCTATAAATAATTGATAGCATTCGGATGGTAAATCGATAACTTTTCGATAACATATCGATAATTTTTGATAGAAAATCGATACATTTTTGATAGAAAATCGATAAATTTGCCATAAAAAAATGTTGACACGCCGATTCACCAGTATCTAATGAAGTGACTCTCAGTCAATGAAAGTTGAGGCTAACAATCGGGGTATGTCTGGTGTCATAAGCCTCGATATCTTAAGTTTTACACCCGACAGTCCTCTTACCGCAGATATGACAGAAAACACTTTTCTTTACGTGTGATGTGATGTGACTAGTGTTACTAAATCACAGCACTGCAAGCCGGCAAAACTTGTTTAAGGTGATGCCGTAGGCTGGGAACCGGAAAAGCTAAGAGCGGTTCCGCACAATTATTAATATGACGGTTGACCACCGACAAGTTGAAGCATGTAGCTTTTCGAAATAAGATAAGATAAATTTTAAAATTTAAGATCTAAAACTTTATAGTGATAAGTTTGATCAAACTTCCTCACCCGTTTGAGCTCCAACCTTTTCCATTTCTATATTCATGCTTGCAGATCCAGCTTCAGTCTAGCTGCACGTTTTTACCTCTTACTCTCTTTATCCCACTCCCCTCTTTCCGCATCCTTCAACCTCTTCGCATTTTCCATCCCTTCTCCATAGCTCTCTCTCTCTCCCGCGCTCTATCTATCTCTATCTTCGTCTAACCCTATCTGCACGTTTTTACCTCTTACTCTCTTTATCCCCTTCATACTTTTATTCACTCCCCTCTTTCCGCATCCTTCAACCTCTTCGCCTTTTCCATCCCTTCTCTCTAGCTCTCTCTCCCTCCGCGCTCTATCTATCTCTATCTTAGTCTTACGCTATCTCTTTCTCGGTCT
The DNA here is from genome assembly GCA_029619165.1 of Eurosta solidaginis. Classification (NCBI taxonomy): domain Eukaryota; kingdom Metazoa; phylum Arthropoda; class Insecta; order Diptera; family Tephritidae; genus Eurosta; species Eurosta solidaginis. The sequence continues at coordinate 19,589 of JARSSU010002387.1, forward strand.
CTTTCTTCTGCCCTCGTTTTTTTCGTTCTTTTTTTATTTTCCATCCCTTATTCTCAGTCCCTCTCCTACTCACATTCCTACTCCCACCTTCCATTAGAGTTGTATGTATTTTTGAAAGCTCTTTAATAAAAAAAAATCCACCAAAAAAAAATAAGTGGTGGACCACCCTTACCACATTAGGTATAAAAAATTGATATGACCCGGTTCTCAGTCCCACTAAATAAAATAAAATAAATGTAAGGCGCGATAGCCTCCGAAGAGATTTTATAGCGAGCGCCTCTTCCAGTTTATATCGTGCTTCTTTTAGTTTTGCCTACAAATTGGCGGCAGAAGACCTGCCTATTTTATGCCGACTCCGAACGGTATCTGCAAGGCAGATGAGTTTTCACTGAGAAGCTTTTCATGGCATAAATACACTCCGACTGCTTGCCAAACACTGCCGAGGGGGGACCCCGCTTAAAAAAATTGTTTTCTAATTGAAAAAACTTGTTTCAAAAATTCTGATGTTGCTTTGGCGCGGGCGTGAACCCAGGGTCTTCGGTGTGGTAGGCGGAGCACGCTACCATCACACCACGGCGACTGCCGTGAGAATGAGAATCGGTCTAGCCGTTCCGAAGTAGTTCAACCACTAACACTGTGAAACAAGAATTGTATGTATGAGATATAGATTTATATTGCATGGCTACACTCAAAGAAAAAATCATTCTAAAACGAACGAAACACGTTCAAAATTAAGAACATTCGTTGACAAAAGTCTGTTAAGTACGTTTTTTCTTAACTCGTGACCGATGGGCTTGTTTTAAGAACGGTTTTTCCAAGCACACCGTTCGTATTTTATGACCAGTTTGGTATTAATGTGTGAACCTTCTGTGCTCATTTCAAGCACTACTTGGGCTTGATTTAAGATTTTGCGTTCTCACGCTTCAAGAAAATTTGTGGTCGATTTAACATTTTTCGGTGTCAGTTCAAGAACGGTTTGTGCTTGATTTTGGGGGAGTGGGGGAAGGTCATTTTTTCAAGTAGTAGGTACCCATTCATTTATTTTTTTTATTAATAAATAATTTTTTTGTCATTAATAAAAAATATTACTAACAAAACAAGTTATTATTAAAATTCCAAAAAGGTTTGAAAAAACGCATTATATGCAATTTTTTCATATATTTCTCGAGAAATTTTTCTTATTTGGTGATGCAATCTGAATATATATTTAAAATATTTAATAACAAGTTTGAGAATTACCTGTGCATATGTCAATGGAGCCGAACGAAAAATAAGAGTTAAAAAAATATAATATAAAAAAATTCTTTTAAAAACTTCAGAGTTTTACCTCGATCGAACTCGCGCCACAAGATCGCAACCGCAACTTCATAGCCGCTGGGCCACTACGACTGCTTCATAGCTTGTGCAAAATGTTGTATTTAACATTGTAGTGCACACGAATTATACCGTTTCCTTTTTCTTGAACTTAATTTGAGAACATTGCTCTTAATTTAAGAACATTGTTCTCATTAATAGAACATTTGTTCATATTTTAAGACCAGCCGTTCTCTTTTCAAGAAAACGGTTGTCAGTTCAAGAACAAGGTTGTTGTTTTGGGAACAGGTCGTTCGTTTTTCAAGAACAAAAAAGTAAGAACATGAAAAGCTTGAATTGAGTCCGGTGGTGCTGGATTTTAGAACGGCGTTTTTCTGTGAGTGTATGTGTGGAACAGCGGTCGCAGCAAAGGTTCGATGCAAAGTTCTACCCCATCTTTTAAATTCGGACAAAAAAGTGTGTAATCAGGGGAAAAAGAATTAACACTCCCATTTGTTTGTTTAATGGTGTGTTCAATTTATACTTATTATATAAGAATTCATGAGCTTATTATAAGCCGGTGTAATAACTCAATTATTATGTTTTTGTAAGAGAAACTGAAAAGAAAGAAAGAAACATTTAGTGCCACTCCCATTTGCTTTAAAATTAACAAAATTTTATTGAAATTGAACTACCTTTCCGCTAAGTTTTCCGAGATAGCATAAAAGTGATACATTGAGCTATTCTTGAAATTTCTACTCTGCCGAATCTATTCTACGTCTATTAAAAACTTTTTCTGTATTCATTAACAAAACGCATCATAAAACGATATTATTTCCTTTAATACAAAGAACTGTCAAATTAATTAAAATAAGCAGCATATTTAAATACGAAACGAACCGCTATTTACAATAACAGCTTTGTAAATCTGACTTCATTTAATGACGTAACAGCAAGCTTTTAATTACCCGCTAAACTCAGGTGCTTATTTATGTGATATTCAAGTTTCATTTGGTGATAACTTTCTCCTTGTATGCCAATTCCGTACATTTTTTATGAGTATTCAAATTTACTTGACGCAATACAAGTTTTGTTATTTAGCTTTCAGTCACACGCGCCTCACCTGACAATAAAATATATATGTAAGTATTATATATGTAAGCGTGTGAATAATTTTTTAAATAAAATAAAATTTCAGAACTTATTGGCCAACCCCTTAGGCATTTCCGTTGGGGTGACGTAATGTTCTCATAATAACTGCTAAAAACTTGATAGAGGGGCAAAAAAGAACGTCACTTTCAATAAATTTTGCTTATGCAAAACGAAACTCGATATTAAGTACAAGCACAAATATAAAACGAGTATAAAGAACAGTATAGAATTATTGCTAATGGGAAACGTGTTAAAAAAATTGCAATAAATAGGTAAGCCAAGTTTGCAAATTTAAATGACCTCGATTAAGCTAAGAAATTGGTCACAGCTGAATATTTTTTATTGGAAGAATAAAAACGCATAAACGAGAATGAGAGAATTGAGGTATAAGAAACAGTGTGTAGGAAGAAAGAAAGTAAAGAGTTCCATCAATGGATGGTTTTAAATGTGTTAACGGTATTGTGGCGAATATTAGCATCACTATGCTGATAGTAAATAATCACAAGAACAACAAGTAAGGAAGGTTAAGTTCGGGTGTAACCGAACATTACATACTCAGTTGAGAGCTATGGTGACAACATAAGGGAAAATAACCATGTAGGAAAATGAACCGAGGGAAACCCTGGAATGTGTTTGTATGACATGTGTATCAAATGAAAGGCATTAAAGAGTATTTTATGAAGGAGTGGGCCATAGTTCTATAGGTGGACGCCATTTAGGGATATCGCCATAAAGGTGGATCAGGGTTGACTCTAGAATTTGTTTGTACAATATGGATATCAAATGAAAGGTCTTAAAGAGTATTTTATGAGGGAGTGGGCCATAGTTCTATAGGTGGACGCTATTTAGGGATATAGCCATAAAGGTGGATCAGGGTTGACTCTAGAATGCGTTTGTACGATATGGGTATCAAATGAAAGATGTTAATGAGTATTTTAAAAGGGAGTAATCCTTAGTTCCATAGGTGGACGCCGTTTCGAGATATCGCCATAAAGGTGGACCAGGGGCGACCCTAGAATTTGTTTGTACGATATGGGTATCAAATTAAAGGTATTAAGGAGGGTTTTAAAAGGGAGTGGTGGTAGTTGTATAGGTGGTCGCCTTTTCGGGATATCGCCATAAAGGTGGACCAGGGGTGACTCTAGAATGCGTTTGTACGATTTGGGTATCAAATGAAAGGTGCTAATGAGTATTTTAAAACGGGAGTAATCCTTAGTTCCATAGGTGGACGCCGTTTCGAGATATCGCCATAAAGGTGGACCAGAGGTGACCCTAGAATTTGTTTGTACAATATGGGTATCAAAAGAAAGGTGTTAATGAGTATTTTAAAAGGGAGTGATGCTTAGTTCCACAGGTGGACGCCGTTTCGAGATATCGCCATAAAGGTGGACCAGGTGTGACCCTAGAATGCGTTTGTACAATATGGGTATCAAACGAAAGATGTTAATGAGTATTTTAAAAGGGAGTAATCCTTAGTTCCATAGGTGGACGCCGTTTCGAGATATCGCCATAAAGGTGTACCAGGTGTGACCCTAGAATTTGTTTGTACGATATGGGTATCAAATTAAAGGTATTAATGAGGGGTTTAAAAGGGAGTGGTGGTAGTTGTATAGGTGGTCGCCTTTTCGAGATATCGCCATAAAGGTGGACCAGGGGTGACTCTAGAATGCGTTTGTACGATATGGGTATCAAATGAAAGGTGTTAATGAGTATTTTAAAAGGGAGTAATCCTTAGTTCCATAGGTGGACGCAGTTTCGAGATATCACCATAAAGGTGGACCAGGGGTGACCCTAGAATTTGTTTGTACAATATGGGTATCAAATTAAAGGTATTAATGAGTATTTTAAAAGGGAGTAATCCTTAGTTCCATAGGTGGACGCCGTTTCGAGATATCGCCACAAAGGTGGACCAGGGGATACCCTAGAATTTGTTTGTACAATATGGGCATCAAACGAATGGTGTTAATGAGTATTTTAAAAGGGAGTGGGCCTTAGTTCTATAGGTGGACGCCGTTTCGAAATATCGCCATAAAGGTGGACCAGGGGTGACTCTAGAATGTGTTTGTACGATATGGGTATCAAATTAAAGGTATTAATGAGGGTTTTAAAAGGGAGTGGTGGTTGTTGTATAGGTGGTCGCCTTTTCGAGATATCGCTATAAAGGTGGACCAGGGGTGACTCTAGAATGCGTTTGTACGATATGGGTATTAAATGAAAGGTGTTAAAGAGTATTTTATGAGGGAGTGGGCCATAGTTCTATAGGTGGACGCCATTTAGGGATATAGCCATAAAGGTGGATCAGGGTGACTCTAGAATGCGTTTGTACGATATGGGTATCAAATGAAAGGTGTTAATGAGTATTTTAAAAGGGAGTAATCCTTAGTTCCATAGGTGGACGCCGTTTCGAGATATCGCCATAAAGGTAGACCAGGGGTGACCCTAGAATTTGTTTGTACAATATGGGTATCAAAAGAAAGGTGTTAATGAGTATTTTAAAAGGGATTGGGCCTTAGTTCTATAGGTGGACGCCGTTTCGAAATACCGCCATAAAGGTGGACCAGGGGTGACTCTAGAATGTGTTTGTACGATATGGGTATCAAATTAAAGGTATTAATGAGAGTTTTAAAAGGGAGTGGTGGTAGTTGTATATGTGAAGGCTTTTTCCAGATCGCGACCAAAATGTGGACCAGGGTGACCCAGAACATCATCTGTTGGATACCGCTAATTTATTTATATATGTAATACCTGCCAAGATTTTAAGGGTTTTTTATTTCGCCCTGCGGAACTTTTTCATTTTCTTCTACTTAATATGGTAGGTGTCACAACCATTTTATAAAGTTTTTTCTAAAGTTATATTTCGTGTCAATAAACCAATCCAATTACCTCACCATGTTTCATCCCTTTTTTCGTATTTGGTATAGAATTATGGCATTTTTTTCATTTTTCGTAATTTTCGATATCGAAAAAGTGGGCGTGGTCATTGTCGGATTTCGTTCATTTTTCATACCAAAATAAAGTGAGTTCAAGTAAGTACGTGAACTAAGTTCATTAAAGATATGTCGATTTTTGCTGAAGTTATCGTGTTAACGGCCATGCGGAAGGACAGACGAACGACAGTGTATAAAAACTGGGCGTGGCATCAACCGATTTCGCCCGTTTTCACAGAAAACAGTTAACATCATAAAATCTATGCCCCTACCAAATTTCAAAAGGATTGGTTAATTTTTGTTCGACTTATGGCGTTAAAAGTATCCTAGACAAATTAAATGAAAAAGGGCGGAGCCACGCCCATTTTGAAATTTTCTTTTATTTTTGTATTTTGTTGCACCATGTCATTACTGGAGTTGAATGTTGACATAATTTACTTATATACTGTAAAGATATTAAATTTTTTGTTAAAATTTTACTTAAAAAAAAATTTTTTTTAAATGTGGGCGTGGTCCTTCTCCGATTTTGCTAATTTTTATTAGGCGTACATATAGTAATAGGAGTAACGTCCCTGCCAAATTTCATCATGATATCTTCAACGACTGACAAATTACAGCTTGCAAAATTTTAAATTACCTTCTTTTAAAAGTGGGCGGTGCCACGCCCATTGTCCAAAATTTTACTAATTTTCTACTCTGCGTCATAAATTCAACTCATCTACCAAGTTTCGTCGCTTTATCTGTCTTTGGTAATGAATTATCGCACTTTTTCGGTTTTACGAAATTTTCGATATCGAAAAAGTGGGCGTGGTTATAGTCCGATATTGTTCATTTTAAATAGCGATCTGAGGTGAGTGCTCAGGAAACCTACATACCAAATTTCATCAAGATACCTCAAAATTTACTCAAGTTATCGTGTTAACGGCCATGCGGAAGGACAGACGGACGACTGTGTATAAAAACTGGGCGTGGCATCAACCGATTTCGCCCGTTTTCACAGAAAACAGTTAGCATCATAAAATCTATGCCCCTACCAAATTTCAAAAGGATTGGTTAATTTTTGTTCGACTTATGGCGTTAAAAGTATCCTAGACAAATTAAATGAAAAAGGGCGGAGCCACGCCCATTTTGAAATTTTCTTTTATTTTTGTATTTTGTTGTACCATGTCATTACTGGAGTTGAATGTTGACATAATTTACTTATATACTGTAAAGATATTAAATTTTTTGTTAAAATTTTACTTTAAAAAAATTTTTTTTTAAAGTGGGCGTGGTCTTTCTCCGATTTTGCTAATTTTTATTAGGCGTACATATAGTAATAGGAGTAACGTCCCTGCCAAATTTCATCATGATATCTTCAATGACTGACAAATTACAGCTTGCAAAAATTTTAAATTACCTTCTTTTAAAAGTGGGCGGTGCCACGCCCATTGTCCAAAATTTTACTAATTTTCTATTCTGCGTCATAAGTTCAACTCATCTACCAAGTTTCGTCGCTTTATCTGTCTTTGGTAATGAATTATCGCACTTTTTCGGTTTTACGAAATTTTCGATATCGAAAAAGTGGGCGTGGTTATAGTCCGATATCGTTGATTTTAAATAGCGATCTGAGATGAGTGCTCAGGAACCTACATACCAAATTTCATCAAGTTACCTCAAAATTTACTCAAGTTATCGTGTTAACGGACGGACGGACGGACGGACGGACATGGCTCAATCAAATTTTTTTTCGATCCTGATTATTTTGATATATGGAAGTCTATATCTATCTCGATTCCTTTATATATGTACAACCAACCGTTATCCAATCAAACTTAATATACTCTGTGAGCTCTGCTCAACTGAGTATAAAAAAACAGCAACCTGCATTCTTATGTACATGTACTAGTACACATTAAGTCAAGCAACACTTACGTACATAGAAGGCACATATTGAGTCATCAATTAAGATAAGAAGTAGTTACTCACACATATACACGCATACATATTGCTAGTAAAGAATATCTACATGTATATAGCTGATAACCAAGCATAACATACAACTGTTCGCGAAATGACTAGACCTTAGGAGAAGTGTGTGAAAAACCGAGAGTATAAAAGCAGCGCAAACTTAGGAACAGCATTCAGTTTGATTTAAACACGGTTTTGTGAAGTACGTGCTATTGAAGTATAATTGTACTACTCCCAAAGTAGGCCACAAATAAATACCATTTTGAAATATCGAAGTACGTATTAGAAATAATATATTTATTTTAATTTTTTAAATTGGCCCGTAGTCTTTTATTCTACCCGAAGATTGCCTTAAGAGTACTCTTAAAGAAATTTATTCATAGTTTCGGAAAGTTTCTTCGCAAATCCTAATTATGTTAACAGTTAAGTATAAAGACATATAGATAATCGAAAAAACAGAGAAAATAGTTAGCACTTACGACTCCGCTGGAAGGACCAGGTGGAAAACGATTTAAACACCCTTGGTGTGACCAATTTGGCGCCGGGTGCGGAGAGAATGGAGCAACTGGCGCGCCTTGTTTTGACGCCCATAACAGTTTAAGCGCCAATTAAGTAAGTAAGTATTTACGACTTATCCCGGGTTGCGGCTGCCAATTATTTTTTCTTATGTCCGATACATTTAAATTTCAGAAATTAAATTATAATTCACGAACGTGCAAGAATTTTTGTATCAATCAAAATTATAGCTATAAGGATAATACAGTAAAGCAGCGAACAAAAAATATATAGGAAAAATGAAGCAAGAGCTCAGCCCCGAAACAGTACTCGTAGCGCTAGACTTGTTTAAAAGCTTTTGATGCACTAATCAAGGCACGTTACTGCAAGGCTTGGAAGGGCCACTCAAAATCTGGATTGCAAATTATCTCCCTGGTCGGCAAGAATCGGTGCAACGCAGAATCTCAACCTAGTTAATTAAACAAGGAGTGCCACAGGGCGGTGTCTTATCATCGCTTTTTTTAACTTCTATGATATCAAAGCTCCCTACGCCACCTGAAAAGTTAGCCGATTACTGCTCGATAATGGCTACAAGTCCCGGATCACCCATTGATGAGCTATCTAATCAATAAATGGCTCTTTTCCCTAGCCTCTGCAGTTTATACGCCTCTCGAAATCTGACATTGTCACCGACCAATTCTCTGCGACCTTATTTACAACGTGGAAAAGACATACATATGTCGAACATATTGCACATCCACATCGATGTCATTACGCTACCGACTGTCTCACATCCAAACGAACTAGTTGTGGCGTTCGATCAGGATCTACATTTTGGAGAGCATGCAACCGCAAGTGTACCTAAAATCCAGACCATAACAAATCCTTAACATTCTTGCCAGCAGCACTTGGGGTAGAGATAGAACGTTCGCTCTCACTACTTAAAAGCAATTGGACGGCCGCTTGCATGCTACGTGTCCACAATATGGTTTCCGAGCCTAAAGGATATACACTGGAAGAAACTACGGACCTGTTAAACACCGCTATCAAAATCGCTACGGGTTGCCTTCTTCGAGAGTACTTTCCCATAAGGGAGAGAAATAAAATGCTGAAAAAACCTATTTTGCGAAACCTGAAAACTGGGTATCCCTACAGATATCTCATTGAAGAGATTCTGACTCCCAGGGACTTAATAAGCCGATTCTGCAAGCATTGTGAGGAAATAAAGCATTTGAGAACTAAGTTCGTGTGTAGAAAATATCGCAAAGATATCCTCAGAGGTATGTGGATGTGTTGGTGAGAGTAAAATCATAGGAGAGGTAGCGGTTCAGTCATACAAATAAATGTGTTATAAAATATAGTTTAGTTGTTTGAGTCTAAGAAAATATTAAAACAAACTAGAATATTGAAATGCGCATTAAACAATAACCCTTTCGATGTTGCTGCAACCGCTAGTTCGTCGACTTCTAAGCGAAAGAGAATAATAATGTGTGTGAAAGTAAGCGCTACTGCACTAGCTGACGACCTCTTCCAGTATAACAATATTGTTGACGACTATGAGTGCACACTAAGTGATACTCACATCCTAGTCTGATGCTAAGTAAATAAAGTCACACAACAACTAAAGCAGACAGTCACTTGTATCTACATATCAGGCAAATGAAACAGAGATGGCGGCGCCGCGCGGCGCGACGAACTCATCATTATGGTCTGACACATAGGTACGTACACGCACGCCTCTGAGAACGCAAAGGCACAACCATATGCAGCCTATCTACTTTTGAGCTGCTTCATAACACTGTAGGGCATTATACATTGTGGCGCGCTGTCTGCTCACACCTCACAAGCATTGCGGGTACGTGAGATAAGCTATAAATCGTCGAATTTGGAATTTTAGTATAGCTGCGAAGTGTTGATGAGCTCAGGGACAATGCTAGTAGTATTCTATGAATCGAACTGCGACACGAGGAAAGCCAGAGCTCGTATGAATAAGGCGCGAGTACACTATCAGAGGCGCTCGGGATATTCAGTTCGGGATTTGACGTTGTCAGGCGTTTCGACTAAGACGCTATCTAGCGAGCAAGAGCAGTATTATTTTCAATCAGTTTGGTTATTAAGCAAGCTATTCGTTGCACAGTTTGAGTGTTATTGTGAAGTACTTTAATAAAGGCCATTTTGCATTATTACAAATTGGAGTTATTTATTCAACAGTTTAGTGATTCGAACTTGGCAGAGGATTGCAAATAAGAGGATTTGCAAGTATATTCGTTACAATATATATACGGATGTACATACATCTGGTGCTCTCAGGTACTAGTCCTTTGGGGCCCCCTATATATGATAATTAAAAAAATATAGGCCGTTTCCATTATTTTGGCCACACTTATATGTATACGCTTTGCTAAAAGCTCTAAATCAGCTACTTATGAGCGCACCAATATTTTGCGAAGAGTAAACACACCCCGGGCAAAAGCAAATAAAAATTTTAGAAACAAATTTTTTCAATTAGAAGAAAATTTTCCTAAACTGGGTCGCCCCTCGGCAGTGAGTTGACACCACTCCGAGTGTATTTCTGCCATGAAAGCTTCTCAGTGAAAACTCATCTGCCTTGCAGATGCCGTTCGGAGTCGGCATAAAACATGTAGGTCCCGTTCCACCAATTTGTAGGAAAAATTAAAAGGAGTACGACGCAAATTGGAAGAGAAGCTCGGCCTAAATCTCTTCGGAGTTTATCCGCCTTACATTTATTTATTCTTAAATTTTTCTTATTCTATATACTTTTGTTGTTTTTCCCTGATTTTGCTTAGAAATTCATTCGTTTTCTTGATTTATTTGGAATTTAAAGAATTTCATGTTGTAAGCGAAAACCTGTTTTAACAGCTCAATGTGAGATATTTATTATTCAACCAGCTAATAACTACTTAATCTTTATATGAGGATTTTTGTGAAATAGACCAAACGAAATGGCGCGCAATGCTGTTTTCACGATCGTTTTTTTATACCCAGCTGTATTTGTACACAGGGTATTACAACTTTGATTGGATAACGGTTGGTTGTACAGGTATAAAGGAATCGAGATAGATCCCTGTAAAAATCGCGAGTACTCCATGCATGCATGTATGGAGTACTCGCTATGGACCAGCCGATTGCTCCAAAATTAACCACAATTCATACAAAAATATGGTCCAATTAACATTGCGATGTCCTAGGACTGGACCATATACTCCAGCTCCGCATTACATCAGAGTAATCCGTGGAGTACCCACAGTCCAATAAATATCGTGTAGTGATTATAATCGTTAAAAACGAGCAATTATCGGCTTACAATATGTTCGTGTAGAAACATGAGTTGGTCCATTGCTGCATTACAGTGGAGTATAATGGTAAGTACTCCAGTGGACCACATGATCCAACGATTTTTGCAGGATATAGACTTCCATATATCAAAATCATCAGTATCGAAGAAAAATTAATTGAGCCATGTCCTTCCGTCCGTCCATCCGTCTGCCGTTAACACGATAACTTGAGTAAATATTGAGATATCTTCACCAAATTTCGTACACGAACTTATCTGGACTCAGAATAGGATGATAACCACGCCCACTTTGTATATATATAACATCTTTGGAAAACACAAAAAACCTGACTATTTAGTAAATAATACACCCATAATGTTGAAATTTGACTTGTGGATTGATACTGAGACTCTTGATAAAGATATAAAAAAAAATTAAAATGGGCCCACTTCTGATAAAATCATTTTACAAATATTATTAATCATAAATCAAAAATATTTAAACCTATCGTAACAAAATTCGGCAGAGAGGTTGCCTTTACTATAAGGAATGCTTTGAAGAAAAATTAACGAAATTGGTTAAGGAACACGCCCACTTTTATATGAAAGATTGTTAAAACGGTCGTGGACGAGTAAGATAAGCTATATCTTTGCAAAAAAAGGGCTTTTTATCAATGGTTTTTCATTTCCCAAGTGGATTTATAACAATAAACAGGAAAAACTTCAAATTTTAAAAAATGGGCGTGGCACCGCCCCTTTATGACTAAGCAATTTTCTATGTTTCGGGAGCCATAACTCGAAAAAAAATGAGTTCAGAATAGAACCATATGTATATGTATTATTGCGCAGCCTTGTAACACTATTAAGCACACAAAACAAACAACAACAGCATTTCAAGTGTACAGCTGGGTATGTAATGTTCGGTTTCAGCCGAACTTAGACTTCCTTACTTGTTTTTATTATTGTTAAGCGAAAAGTACCCACGGCAGATATGTCTGTCGTAAGAGGCGACTAAAATAATCAAATGATTCAAGGGGCTGTGTAGCGCAACACTTTCGTAGGGTTGCCAGCACAATTTATAGCTTTTCAACCCGATTGTCAACCTCAACTACCGTGGCGAGTCCTATTTCTTTAGCAGCCGCGGCTCTAGCGACCCCAAGTTCCGCATGGATAGTTGGGCTTTTACCTTAATGGTGCCTGTTACCGGAACGTTCCAAAACTATTATCCAGCAAAGGATCATCAACATCGACAAGACTCCTCTAAAACCTTCGGGGAATGTCATTATCACTACAACAACAACAACATGAAAGCCACTTACCGCTGAACAGCGTAGGGATAATTTCAAAATCAAATGAATCATATTCAAGCACAAACATACCTGCAATGGAAAAGAAATCATCATTTTAGTATTGAACGACTCAGAAATGTTTTGGTTAATAAAATACATTTACAAATTTTATAAAGATGTAATATAGTTATCTAGTTTCGAATATATGAAAGGATATGAGCGGAGGCACGGCCAAATAAATTTCCTTATTGAGTTGGCACGGCAGTTTCAAAGAGTGTTTATAAAATCGTAGAATAGACGAGGATCGCTTCTGTCCACACTGTCCAGCTGAACTGAAAAACTCAGATCACGTAATGTTTCATCGGCCCACGTTTACAGTAGGTATAAAAAAATTTCGGGAAAAACCTGTCACGAGGAACTTAGTTCACCTAATGTGCAGACACATAGATTATTGTACTGCTGAGAGCAAAATGGCGATTATAGTTATGACGCTATTGAAGCATGCTGAACGGGAGCGCAGGGAAATGCGCATGCGAAGAATGGAGCGACTTTTAATACTTCAGAAAATATCCTACGCATCGACAAAATCACTTGTAGACTCGTTTGAAATTTAGTACAGCTTACGATTTTCTTCTCGAACACAAACAAGAATATCGAGACTCGAGAAGTCAAGAACTAAGCTTCTCGCGAGATTCTCGTATTTCGAAATACATAATCGCAAATCCCGCGAGCTTCGACATTCAATTTAGTCATTGTGTAGGTAACATTTATGCAGTCTGTTGTTTTTTGCGTGTGGCCTTGTAGAAATTTTCACATATGTTCCAGAAAAAAAAACTTAGCCATACGTATATTTTGAGCATCGCACAATAAGCCGAAACTCGCCAAAAATGTCAGCTCGAAAAAGAAGTCGTAAGCTCTAAAATTTAGTAATATTTTCCACGTAAAACGCTTGAGTCCGATTTTGCCTTTTTAAAGCAATCTTTTCTTTCTGTAAACCCTCAAAGCTCACTTCGTTAAAGAAACTGCTGTTTGAGGCCAGCTCTTCCTCTCTCTTTCACTGTTATTTTGTTGTATGTAACTATGCTGTTCGGCAGAATGAATGCATACATGACTTGTAGAATAGTTTCAAAGAGACTTATGTCTCCCTAAAGCAAACAGCGGAAAAATATTTACGTGCACTAATTTAGATTCTTTCGTACACCCGCATACCTTAATGTTCGTCTAAATATGTATGTATGTAAGCAATGCACACATACTACATACGTACACATCTACATATATCACCCGAAAGTGGGGAAAAAGGTTAATTCCATATGAATTGCGCAATCAGCATTTTGCATTTCAATGCCAACAACAATTACAGTGATTACAATAGCACAGTCAACTTTAAAAGCAACTCTGATGATGTTGTGTGATGATGTTATTAGTACGTGCTTTGTTATTGTTGTTATTCTGCTTGTTGAGGGAAAACCACATTTTGTGTGTGCTGTGCTGTAAAATGCCAGAGCATTTCAATTAAATGCATACCGAGTATAATTAACATTTTCGTATGAGCCCGAACTTTGAGTTGTTGTTGCTGTTGTTGTTCTTGTTACTGCTGCTGCGGCTGCTTATGTTGCTGTGGTGCATGGCACCTCATAGCGACAACAACAATAAACCATAAATCATGGTGTTAGACAATAAAGGCACAGTCCCAACAAAAATCCGTTGATTTTTCAGAAACAACGTAATGTGTTAGTTAGCGTTCTTAGGTGCGGAGCAGCCCATTTGGCATTCGAGAAATATGATTTTCGCAGTTCACTAACACTCTAATCCAAAACGACAAACATAGCCCCAGTCACAGACATAATCATAGCTCTTCTCACAGGACCAATTACCTGCGAGAATGTGAGTCAACGCCCTAGCTCGCAGTTACTGTGACATCTCGCAGTAGACAGCACAAATCATTGTTTTTCCAGCTAAGCTGCGAGCGAGCTGTAGCATTTTACTGCGACATAAAATGCTTTTCCGAGGTGTGATTGGTTCTGTTATTGCTTAGAGTTGTGCTTTTTCGTTCATTTCAGAGATTCGAATCTGTCGTTCTTTTTCTGATGAACGAACAGGTTGTTCTTTTGTTCATCTGTTCTTTTTTTTCAAGTAAATTTATTCACTGCTGCTTGCACCCGCGAAAAAGCCAGCAAATATAGATGGGGTGTGTATGCAGCAATGCTTTGTGTAGGTATATTTAAATGTGTTATGAATAAGTAAGTTAATATTGTAACGAATTTGCTGGAATTCCTCTTATTTGCGACCTTCTGCTAACGTTCGAATCACTAAACTGTTGAATAAATAACTCCACTTTTCAATAATGCAAAATGGCCTTTATTAAAGTTCTTCACAATAACACTACTATTGCTCGACAGATGGAATGCTTAAATCAAACTGATTGTCGCGCCTCTACTGTTGCTGCCTTTTATACTCTGTGATTTCCTCGTTGCATCTTCTAGGCGCTTCCAGAATTTACTTAGTTACTGCTATAGAATTATAACTACAGATGCACGTGTATAGCTTCTCATATGCGCGTGTATTTGTGAGCGGCACTTCCACATTTATAATTGCATACTTTTGGGAGCATCTCAGATAAGATATCTGCATGTGTTTGTGCGTCTCTTCTCCGCTGCGTGCACGTACATATGTGTAGACATAATGATTGATCTATTGATGTGCATACAGTCACTGCTTAGCATCGGCTTAGAGATGATAGTATCCCTTAGTGCTGCAAATATTCGTTACAATATATATATGTATGTATAATTAACTTCAAAAATGTTACAAATTTCAGAAGATCCAGGAAATTGATAGAATACAGACACAAATTGTAAATATGAACTTTTCAAATTTAATAAATGTAATAATTAGTCTCTTACAAAATATGTTTTTCATAAATAGTCCATACATATATTGTTGTAGCAGTGCCACACACAAAGATGACCACACATATCTTTAGTGTAAGTGGCATCATCGACATTCGTGCTCACAGTGAATTTCTGCATATGTATGTATGAATTTACAATGTTCACGAACGAGAAGAACGAAAGAATAACATTAGATAAAATGAACTAAAAGAACAAATATAACCGAAATTGAAGATCTAGTTCACTTGTTCAATTGACAGACCCGGTCAATTGAACAAGTTCAGAACGAAACTACCCAACTCTATTATTGCTGAACATGATTGGAAGT
>JARSSU010002390.1:0-22708 GCA_029619165.1 Eurosta solidaginis
GATATCGCCATAAAGGTGGACCAGGGGTGACTCTAGAATGCGTTTGTACGATATGGGTATCAAATGAAAGTTGTTAATGAGTATTTTAAAAGGGAGTAATCCTTAGTTCCATAGGTATACGCCGTTTCGAGATATCGCCATAAAGGTGGACCAGGGGTGACCCTAGAATTTGTTTGTACAATATGGGTATCAAAAGAAAGGTGTTAATGAGTATTTTAAAAGGGAGTAATCCTTAGTTCCATAGGTGGACGCCGTTTCGAGATATCGCCATAAAGGTGGACCAGGGGTGACCCTAGAATTTGTTTGTACAATATGGGCATCAAACGAAAGGTGTTAATGAGTATTTTAAAAGGGAGTGGGCCTTAGTTCTATAGGTGGACGCCGTTTCGAAATATTGCCATAAAGGTGGGCCAGGGGTGACTCTAGAATGTGTTTGTACGATATGGGTATCAAATTAAAGGTATTAATGAGGGTTTTAAAAGGGAGTGGTGGTTGTTGTATAGGTGGTCGCATTTTCGAGATATCGCCATAAAGGTGGACCAGGGGTGACTCTAGAATGCGTTTGTACGATATGGGTATCAAAAGAAAGGTGCTAATGAGTATTTTAAAAGGGAGTAATCCTTAGTTCCATAGGTGGACGCCGTTTCGAGATATCGTCATAAAGGTGGGCCAGGGGTGACTCTAGAATTCGTTTGTGCAATATGGGTATCAAACGAAAGGAGTTAATGAGTATTTTAAAAGGGAGTGGGCCTTCGTTCTATAGGTGTTCGCCTTTTCGAGATATCGCCATAAAGGTGGACCAGGGGTGACTTTAGAATATGTTTGTACGATATGGGTATCAAATGAAAGGTGTAAATGAGTATTTTAAAAGGGCGTGGGGCTTAGTTCTATAGGTGGACGCCTTTTCGAGATATAGCCATAAAGGTGGACCAGGGTTGACTCTAGAATGAGTTTGTACGATGTGGGTATCAAATTAAAGGTATTAATGAGAGTTTTAAAAGGGAGTGGTGGTAGTTGCATATGTGAAGGCGTTTTCCAGATATCGACCAAAATGTGGACCAGGGTGACCCAGAACATCATCTGTTGGATACCGCTAATTTATTTATATATGTAATACCTGCCAAGATTTTAAGGGTTTTTTATTTCGCCCTGCAGAACTTTTTCATTTTCTTCTACCTAATATGGTAGGTGTCACAACCATTTTATAAAGTTTTTTCTAAAGTTATATTTCGCGTCAATAAAACAATCCAATTATCTTACCATGTTTCATCCCTTTTTTCGTATTTGGTATAGAATTATGGCATTTTTTTCATTTTTCGTAATTTTCGATATCGAAAAAGTGGGCGTGGTCATAGTCGGATTTCGTTCATTTTTCATACCAAGATAAAGTGAGTTCAAGTAAGCACGTGAACTAAGTTCATTAAAGATATGTCGATTTTTGCTCAAGTTATCGTGTTAACGGCCATGCGGAAAGACAGACGGACGACTGTGTATAAAAACTGGGCGTGGCATCAACCGATTTCGCCCATTTTCACAGAAAACAGTTAACGTCATAAAATCTATGCCTCTACCAAATTTTAAAAGGATTGGTTAATTTTTGTTCGACTTATGGCGTTAAAAGTATCGTAGACAAATTAAATGAAAAAGGGCGGAGCCACGCCCATTTTGCAATTTTCTTTTATTTTTGTATTTTGTTGCACCATATCATTACTGGAGTTGAATGCTGACATAATTTACTTATATATTTACTTATATACTGTAAAGATATTAACTTTTCTTTTAAAATTTGAATTAAAAAAAATTGTTTTTAAAAAGTGGGCGTGGTCGTTCTCCGATTTTGCTTATTTTTATTAAGCAGACATATAGTAATAAGAGTAACGTTCCTGCCAAACTTTCATCATGATATCTTCAACGACTGCGAAATTACAGCTTGCAAAATTTTAAATTACCTTCTTTTAAAAGTGGGCGGTGCCACGCCCATTGTCCAAAATTTTACTAGTTTTCTATTCTGCGGCATAAGCTAAACTCATCTACCAAGTTTCGTCGCTTTACCTGTCTTTTGTAATGAATTATCGCACTTTTTCGGTTTTTCGAAATTTTCGATATCGAAAAAGTGGGCGTGGTTATAGTCCGATATCGTTCATTTTAAATAGCGATCTGAGATGAGTGCTCAGGAACCTATGTACCAAATTTCATCAAGATACCTCAAAATTTACTCAAGTTATCGTGTTAACGGACGGACGGACGGACGGACATGGCCCAATCAAATTTTTTTTCGATCCTGATTATTTTGATATATGGAAGTCTATATCTATCTCGATTCCTTTATATATGTACAACCAACCGTTATCCAATCAAACTTAATATACTCTGTGAGCTCTGCTCAACTGAGTATAAAAATATCAAAAAAATAGCAAAAATCCCGTTATTTTGTTTGTTTTCTTTCATTTCTCATTACACTTTTCTTGGAATAAGAACTTTGTTTTTGTCCAGCTAGCTTGTTCTACACGAAACACTGTGCGCCGTGGTGTGATGGTAGCGTGCTCCGCCTACCACACCGGATGCCCTGGGTTCAAACCCCGGGCAAAGCAACATCAAAAATTTTAGAAATAAGGTTTTTTAATTTGAAGAAAATTTTTCTAAGCGGTTTCGCCCCTCGGCAGTGTTTGGCAAGCGCTCCGGGTGTATTTCTGCCATGAAAAGCTCTCAGTGAAAACTCATCTGCCTTGCAGATGCCGTTCGGAGTCGGCATAAAATCATGTAGGCCCCCTCCGGCCAATTTGTAGGGAAAATCAAGAGGAGCACGACGCGAATTGGAAGAGAAGCTCGGCCTTAGATCTCTTCGGAGGTTATCGCGCCTTAGATTTATTTATTTATTTATTGTATTTATTTTCGGCCCTTCAAAAGTTATATTAAAAAGAATTTTCGAGCTCTAGGCCACCCAGTTATATGAGTAATAACAAGTAAGGAAGGCTAAGTTCGGGTGTAACCGAACATTACATACTCAGTTGAGAGCTGTGGAGACAAAGTAAGGGAAAATCACCATATTGTAAAAAGAACCTAGGGTAACCCTGGAATGTGTTTGTATGACATGTGTATCAAATGGAAGGTATTAAAGAGTATTTTAAGAGGAAGTGGACCATAGTTCTATAGATGGACGCCATTTAGGGATATCGCCATAAAGGTGGACCAGGCCTGACTCTAGAATTTGTTTGTACTATATGGGTATCAAACGAAAGGTGTTAATAAGTGTTTTAAAAGGGAGTGGGCCTTAGTTCTATAGGTGATGGCGTTTTCGAGATATCGACCAAAATGTGGACCAGGGTGATCCAGAACATCATCTGCCGGGTACCGCTAATTTATTTTTATATGTAATACCACGAACAGTATTCCTTCCAAGATTCCAAGGGCTTTTGATTTCGCCCTGCAAAACTTTTTCATTTTCTTCTACTTAATATGGTAGGTGTCACACCAATTTTACCAAGTTTTTTCTAGTTATATTTTGCGTCAATAGACCAATACAATTACCATGTTTCAATCCTTTTTTCGTATTTGGTATATAATTATGGCATTTTTTTCATTTTTCGTAATTTTCGATATCGAAAAAGTGGGCGTGGTCATAGTCGGATTTCGGTCATTTTTTACACCAATACAAAGTGAGTTCAGATAAGTACGTCAACTGAGTTTAGTAAAGATATATCGATTTTTGCTCAAGTTATCGTGTTAACGGCCGAGCGGAAGGACAGACGGTCGACTGTGTATAAAAACTGGGCGTGGCTTCAACCGATTTCGCCCTTTTTCACAGAAAACAGTTATCGTCCTAGAATCTACGCCTCTACCAAATTTCACAAGGATTGGTAAATTTTTGTTCGACTTATGGCATTAAAAGTCTATATCTATCACGATTCCTATATACCTGTACAACCAACCGTTATTCAATCAAAGTTAATATACTCTGTGAGCTCTGCTCAACTGAGTATAAAAATTCAATGAATTATACCATATATTTTATCGACATTTCGATTTCAATTACAAATCATCTTCAGGGCTGTAAATAATACATTTTTTTTTAAAAAACCATAAATGCACACCCATAATCTAACACCTACACTTCTGAATACACCTTGTCGACTAATTTAAGATTCCAGTAAAGAACAGAGAATATCATAAAGAGCTCGAAAATTCCTTTTAATACAAAATTTATATATTCATGTTTGACCGTGGTACTAGCTTTTAATGGGGTGAGACTGAAAAAATCATTCATTTGATGTTTATAGACCTCCTCAATGTGCTTATACCAACAAAAGCTTATAGTATTTGTACCGCTATCAACTTTTGTTGGTTGTGTGTTTACAAATATTTTGAAAGTAGTCGGGATAGATTTGTATCCTGAATATACATATTTGTGTGTGTGTGTTTATGCGCGAAATTTGAACTTACAATAAGCTTTGTTGAAGCTTTGTTGTCTGCAATTTTAAGGTCGCTTGGGAATTTTTGTTTATTGCATCAAAATATTGCTTTGTTTTTTATATAATCTTTTGTGTATTTCTTTGCTCCATTTTATACTCAGCGTGCTTTGCGCACAGAATATATTAACTTTGATTGGATAACGGTTGGTTGTACACTAGGGCGGGTCGATTTAAAAATCGCTCATTGCTTTGTGAAAATCGTATTCTAGCTAGCTAGCGTTTCCAAACGGGTTATACCGGAAAATTTAGAGGCTGTTATGGCGACGACATTAGAGGGCCGTGCAAAATTGCCCAGACTTGAAAGTAAAAAAGACTTCAAACAATAATTTTTTTTAGTTTCTTTTCTATAACTCACTTAAATAAATTTTTTCATTTACATATGTTCTGACTAAATAAATTTCTTAAGAGAAAAAATAGATATTATTATAAATAGATAATAAATATTATTATAAATAAATAAATAAAAATAAAGAAAAAACATAGGCATTTCGCTGATTTTTTCATGTAAAGTGCAAAACCGGCGATTTTTTTAAATGTTTGTATGGTGAACCCCCAAGGGGTTCCAGGGGGTGTGCCACTGGCATCAGTGGGTCGGGCCTCCAAAGTTAGTGGGGGTCGGTCATACATTTGGACTCGATTGGAGCACTCTAAATGGGTCAAAGTGGGATCTTTCAAAATTTGCCCCTACCCAAAAGTTCGACCCAAATTGGGGGACACCAGAATTCGTTTTAGAGGTATGGTTCCTTCGGCAAAGTTTCTTATTTTGATCCCTAGAATATGATTTTCACAGAGCAATGGGCGATTTTTTTGCCTCCCCACAAATCGATCCGGCCTATTGTACACGTATAAAGAAATCGTGATAGATATAGACTTCCATATACCAAAATCATCAGTATCGAAAAATCATTTGATTGAGCCATGTCCGTCTGTCCGTCCGTCTGTCCTTCCGGCTGTCCCTTATCACGATAACTTGAGTAAATTTTGAGGTATCTTGATGAAATTTGGTACGTAGGTTCCTGGGCACTCATCTCAGATCGCTATTTAAAATGAACGATATCGGACTATAACCACGCCCACTTTTTCGATATCGAATATTTCGACAAACCGAAAAAGTGCGATAATTCATTACCAAAGACGGATAAAGCCAGGAAACTTGGTAGGTGGGTTGACCTTATGACACAGAACAGAAAATTAGTAAAATTTTGGACAATGGGCACCGCCCATTTTTAAAATAAGGTAATTTAAAATTTTTGCAAGCTGTAATTTGGCAGTCGTTGAAGATATCATGATAAAATTAGGCAGAAACGCTTCTCCCATTACTGTACTGTATATGTGCTAAATAAAAATTAGCAAAATCGGATGAAAAAAAATTAAATTTTTAAAAGTCAAATTTTAACAAAAAATTTAATATCTTTGCAGCATATAAGTAAATTATGTCAACATTCAACTCCAGTAATGATATGGTGCAACAAAATACAAAAATAAAAGAAAATTTCAAAATGGGCGTGGCTCCGCCCTTTTTCATTTAATTCGTCCAGAATACTTTTGAAGCCATAAGTCGAACAAAAATTTACCAATCCTTGTGAAATTTGGCAGGGGTATAGATTCTATGACGATAACTGTTTTCTGTGAAAAGGGCGAAGTCGGTTGAAGCCACGTCCAGTTTTTATACACAGTCGGCCGTCTGTCCTCCGCTCGGCCGTTAACTCGATAACTTGAGCAAAAATCGATATATCTTTACTAAACTCAGTTCACGTACTTATCTAGACTCAGTTTGTATGGTATACAAAATGGCCGAAATCCGACTATGACCACGTCCACTTTTGCGATATCGAAATTTACGAAAAATGATAAAATGCCATAATTCTGTACCAAACATGAAAAAAGAGATGAAACATGGTAATTGGATTGGTTTATTGACGCAAAATATAACTTTAGAAAAACTTTGTAAAATGGGTGTGACACCTATCATATTAAGTAGAAGAAAATGAAAATTTCTGCAGGGCGAAATCAAAAGGCCTTGGAATCTTGGCAGGAATACTGTTCGTGGTATTACATATATAAATAAATTAGCGGTACCCGACAGATGAAGTTCTGGGTCACCCTAGTCCACATTTTGGTCGATATCTCGAAAACCCCTTCACATATACAACTAAGGGCTTGATACCCATATCGTACAACACACATTCTAGAGTCACCCCCGGTCCACCTTTATGGCGATATCCTGAAATTGCGTCCACTTATAGAACTATGGCGCACTCCCCTTTAAAATACTCTTTAATACCTTCCATTTGATACACATGTCATACAAACACATTCTGGGGTTACGCTAGGTTCATTTTGGTTATTTTCCCTTATTTTGTCTCCAAAGCTCTCACCTGAGTATGTAATGTTCGGGTACACCCGAACTTAGCCTTCCTTACTTGTTTCTGCTGATTTTACACACAGCAAAATAAATGGAAATTGGAAATGAATATATAGCTAAACTATTCATTTCATAAAATATTTCAACCGAAGTATTATAAATTGCATATCTTGGGAGGGGGGCGATTAGGACGATCTTATAGATTATATATACATAAAAGCTAAAATTTTTAAAATTTTATATGTAATTAAAACAAACTTTTATAATTTTCATAAGTTCCAGATCAGAGGTCAGGCTTACTAGTTTAACACCATTTTTGCTAAAAAACCTCTGAGAGGCTGATAGATGTGTACATAGACACCTCCGGGAGCATGCAGCATTTTCAGAGCAGCGCTCGCTTTTGCAAAGGCCAAAATCTCAATTCAATAGTTATTAGTTTTATCCAAGGCAACCTAAACCGGCCACACCGTGGTGTGATGGTAGCGGCTCCGCCTATCACACCGTATGCCCTGGGTACGCACCCCGGGCAAAGCAACATCAAAATTTTAGAAATAAGGTTTTTCAATTAGAAGACAAATTTTTCTAAGCGGGGTCGCCCCTCGGCAGTGTTTGGAAAGCGCTCCGGGTGTATTTCTGCCATGAAAAGCTCTCAGTGAAAACTCATCTACTTTGCAGATGCCGTTCGGAGTCGGCATAAAACATGTGGGTCCCGTCCGGCCAATTTGTAGGGAAAATCAATAGGAGCACGACGCAAATTGGAAGAGAAGCTCGGCCTTAGATCTCTTCGGAGGTTATCGCGCCTTACATTTATTTTTTTTTATTTAACCTAAACCGGAGTAGTTGGCCTAGACCAAAAAGCTAAATGAGTTATAATCAGCGAACCTTATAGAGCCCGAAATGATTGGCACATAGACGATAGAGGTTTACGCCGATCACTTTATCGGCGGCGGCGGCGTAGGCTCTATTATATACCGGCGCGTAGGCGGCGCGCCGGCGTACGCCGCTTTTCTTACTTTAAAAGCTTGATTTTTCTATTTAAAAAAATAATATTTAGGAAAGGTTTTGTTTATATGTATTTAAGGAAATCAACGTGTTGGCCATTTCGGAAAGATCCGGTGTTTTTGCATCAAAATCTCGCAGACCGTTCAAAAATTTTCAGGAGTAGCTCCTTGCGAAGGGATTGTCCCTAGTTCGCATGCTCCAGAGAGGCTTCGAACCTAACCCCGGTCTTTGGAATTGGTACTGCTGCGTCTGCTGAAAAGAAATAGAGATACATAAAATAGTCACACTTTTGCCTGTATATCTCGTGCAAAGCGTAGTTTCACCTGGGGTTAACTGCTATCCTTGGCGGTCACGCACAAAAGCGACTTACGGTTGCTATTAATGGTCTATTAATCTCTTGACTCTCCTGGCACAGGGCGCCTCCAGTTTTTTCGACTGTTTTTTAAGAGCTAAAATTTCCGATGTGCGAACAGTAGGAATCCCTACCACCAGTCGCTACCACGCCTCCTGAGCCTCACACCATATGCCAGTACAGAAGCTATAGGACTGCGACTTCGAACTCATACCTTCGTCGACGTCACTTTCCTAGAAGCTCTAGGTGTAGCTCCGAAGGCTTTCCAACGGATGCTTTTGTCGCGCTATGCTGCCGAGCTACACTTTGAAACGTTAGGGAGTGACTATTCGGCCAAAGATGCCGCCCTCGAAATCATAAGCAGTCTAAGTGGATGTCATTGCGTCATGGGTGAAAATCCGTATAATCCTCGGCGCATCTACATAATTAAAATTATACAAGGACCTTGGATAAAATTTTTAAAATTTAGACCAAAGATTTCAGACGTTTGTGTTCACAACATTGATTTCAATAGTCTTCGTTAAATAAAATTTAGAATGAAAGTCGACGGATTTTAAGTTGAAAGTTGTTAACTACTCTTTTCCGGCCTTACGATATAGGAGCTCATTATGGATGACCGCGTAGCTTCAGTTTTCAGACAAGTTCGACTGTCCACTATGTAGGGTAGTATCACACATGGTCATTAGTTCCACTGTCTTGGGAAAGCTTTTGCTTCACCACTTTCAGTGTTCTTGCGAAGGACAAAGTCTCACCTGGTAGATATATGTGCCTACGTATTCACAATTGTAAAAGGAGCCGTAACGTGTAGGTGATATTTAAACTTGGTTGGTAGGCTATAATCAATGTGATTCACTCCAAGGGACTAGTTTTTGGATAGGGCCGCCAACTTTAGGAAATATCCAACCGGGGACTTGGGTGTTGAAGGATGAAGTGTGAAAATCAAAATCAACATTTCAGACGCTATTGTATAGTTTCGCAAATAAACAAGAGATGTTTGAATGCAAGACTGATTTTTCAACCCCTTCTCATAAGTACATATATCCTCAACTTAAGTATGAGGTAAGAATAATTTCAAAGGAGTGTTTATGCCCCTAGAACCTACTAAAGGATTTTGCATCACTGATTTCGCTTATTTTTGAGGACAATTTAAAAACATGTTCGCCTTGGGTCATTTTATTTGAATTATGCAAAGTGAGCATATAATTTATTATATAACTTTTTTTTGGTATTTTGTTTTAATAACTTGCTGAATTGGGTGATGGAAAGTCCGTGTTAAGCTGACACCGAAAGCGCCTGTTATTTTAAATAACTTTTGAATAGTTATTAAGAGTAAAATTTCGCAATTAGTTTCTTATAACTGACAGTGATGCGCATCCGTTGATACCACTTTCGACCATATCCGACCAATTTTCGACATGAACAATAAATGGCCTAAACAATCTTAAACGAGTAGAAAATATAGTAACGCGCCGGACGCCGCGCTGCCACGCCGATATTTTTGATTCGGCGGCGGCGTGATAAAAACGACCAAAATCGGCGGCGTTTATCGGCGGCGTATATCTCTAATAGACGACACTGGCACCACCGCAATCTGGATGGCAGATGCAAATGCCAATATTGTGATTCATGTTGCCGGACAAGGCTACTTCCGCGTAACTACGAATAATACCACAATAGTAAGCTGCTACTTGTCTCCGAATGATCCCATTCAAGCGTTCAGGGGCCAGCTTGAACTTATTGAAGACGACCTGAGGAACTTAACTAGTAACCTAGTTGTTGCGGGAGACTTTTAACGCAAGAGACGCCGAATGGGGAATGCCGCAGACTAATACCCGTGGAAGGTTAGTCCTTGAGGTGGCAGCCAGACTCGGTTTGAACGTGCTCAACACTGGCACGACCACTATATACCGACGGCTAGACTTTGGATACCCGATCTCCGATATAACACTAATCTCAGAAAGTCTGCTGCTTACAGCCGCTGGATGGAGAGTCATAGAGGACCTGACTGGCAGCTATCACAACTACATCACTTTCCACCTTAACTATCCCGGTTAGAGGCAGGTTCTGAACGGGCCACACAAAACAGTAGTATGGGACGCATCCAATGTCGACTATGCCACGTTCTCCGCATCAGTACTGGCGGGCGCCCGACGGATAATCAACAACTCCAGTGCGACGGAAGAGACGAGTGAAAAGCTGTCTTCGCCACGCTTGCAATCTCTCTATGCCACGGAGAGGACTATGGAGGGGTAAAATCAGGTATACTGGTGGAAAAGTGAAACCGCGGAGCTGCGGAAAATATGCCACAGGATGCGAAGGCTAGCAACCCGCGCGCGCGGCAGGCCTGAGGCTCAAGAGAAGTCGGAAGCGTACAAAGGAACGAAGAGCACTCTTAGTGTTGCCATTAAAGAAAGCAAGCCAACGTGCTGGAAAGCGCTTTGCGAGGAAGTGGATCGAGACCCCTGGGCGCAAGCTAGCTGATGGACGAGATCCAAATATAAAACATTGTGGGTGTCTGTTTCCCACCCAAAGGACGGGCACGTTACTCTAACCTATTTCAAGAAGAGGAGCTTGAAACTGTCGTGCGAACTATGAACCTAGAAAAGCACCTGGGCCCGACGGAATACCGGCGGAGGCAATTAGGCTAGCTGCAAATAACTGCCCAGAAGTTATGTTGCACAGGTACAACAAATGTCTCGAAGAGAGAACTTTCCCACCATATGGAAGACAGCACTACTGGTTCTCAATTCCAAAAGGGAAATGAGATCCCAACACAGCGTGCCACAGAGCAATACCTATAGTGTTGCTGGTCACGTTGGAGTCAAAAACGCTTTTAACTCAGCCAGGTGGGAGGACATGCTTGAGGCAATAGAAGGCACTTTCAAGGTACCGCAATATTTGTCAGAAATTTTAAGTGACTACTTAAGAGACAGGCATCTTATGTATGAAACCACTCACTGTCAAAAAAAGGTAAAAATAACAGGTGGAGCAGCCCCGGGTTCGGTACTAGGTCCCGATCTCTGGAATATAACTTACGACAGTCTTCTTTGATTAGGCATGCAAGAACGCACCTTCCTCGTTGCTTTTGCGGGCGACATGGCAGCTGTGATAACAGCACCAAACTGCGAGCTGGTACAGCTAAAATTAAGCCAGATCATGCTTAATGTAAATAAGTGGATGGCTGAGCACGGTCTCCAGCTGGCAAAATCAAAAACGGAGATCGTTATCCTCACAAAAAGAACGATTCTCACTACCTGGAATATGACGGTTGTGGACCAACCAATTGAAACATTCACTTCAACGATATATCTGGGAGTGAGGTTAGACAGCAAGCCCACCTTCTGGGATCACATACGAGGAGCCCGCGAAATAGCTGCGCCCCCATAGCGAATTGGAGTAGATTAATGGCAAAAACAGGTGGTCCAAAGAAATGCACAAGGAAGCTGCTTGCATCAGCCTCGGATTCTATACTCTTACATGGTGCATAAATCTGGGCGAACACAATGAAATAGCGGAAGAACCGAGTCGCCCTCACCTCGGTCCAACGCAGAGGGGGCGCTGCGAATAGCTTCGGGCGGCCTCGGCTGAAGCTGTTCTAGTAGTTGCGGGAACATTACCGATATATCTTCTCGCTGAGGAAAGAAAAGCACCATACGACAATGCATCGCAAGCGAGTAGAGCTGCTGTTGCCATACAGGCGCGTGAAGAATCGATTCGACGCTGGCAAGAACAGTGAAGCGTCGTAGGAAAGGAGACTAGGGAACTAATCCCTGAACTAAATCCACGGTTGAAGCGACCACACGGAGAGGTAGACTTTTACCTGACCCAGTTTCTAACCGGACACGGTTACTTCCGCAAATACCTGCATAGAATGGGCAAGGTTGATAACCCCAGTTGCCTGTATTGTGGGAAAATAGGCGATGTACGCCACACTTTATTCGAATGCGGACACTTCTCCGGGCAGCGAAGCAGGGTAGAAGAGGTACTTGGCGACCTATCCCCGGGCAGTGTCATCAATAACATGACCTGCCGAAGAGACATATGTGAGGCATATACTTACAAGTAAATAATAAGACGGATGCCTAGCCCATTAGCGTGAGAGTAGCCATAGAGCTCACGTAGCGCGCACCCGTACCTGAAGTAATGCTAAACGCGGTACCAGGTACCGGGATTTGTGCAGGCTATGGGAGGTTAGGTTTTAGTTGGTAGCCCTTCATGGAAGAAGGGAGTCCTACATTCGGAGTGTCTCGCAGTGAGGCTTAAACATCCCTGTCAGTGAGCATAAAACAGTTCCTCCTTCCACGAAACACCAAAAAAAAACTTTCATTACATACAATAAAACATATTTATTTACTTACAATTATATCAATTTATTTGTACATAATAAAAGAAAAACAATATACATAATTATTTCGACTGCTGAGCGGCATAGCACCATATTTCAACTGCTGTTTCGAAAACGCCGTATTTCAAAATTTTTCGAAATTCGGCACTCAGTCGAGTTAGGGTGATATTCCAATCAACAGTCAATTTATAATTACACCCTTCAGCTACATTTTGAAGTTATAAAGTCACGAACTCTTGAACTTGTTACATTCATATATAAACATGGAATATTGCGTTCTATGTGACGACACTTACATATTGCCACCGCACACATTTGGTTATGGAGAACGCCGGCTGTCCCAGAATCTGAATTCCACAGATCGTCTCCACTATTTCCAGCATACAAGGTTGTTTCTGCTACAATTTCCGATCTTGGTGATGGCTCATATTCGTCCTTAGGTTCTTTTATTTGCACGTGCGTAGATTTGAGAACAGGATAAGGAGCTCCACTGTTTATATCTGCCCAACCCCAACCACTAATTTCTAACCAATCGCCCGACCTTATGGGCTTGTTCCTAATTTCTATCATTTGTACTGTAGGAGTCCATTCAAAGGATCTATCCACTTCCACCACAGCTATGTCCATTAAATTTGGTTCTTTATTATAATCAGAATGAATATGTCTTTCCTTCACACGGCGTCGATCCTGTTTTTCTTTGTATATATGGGTTATACCAGCTATGACGAAGATATTAAACATAGGTGGAGCTGCTACGCAATGCGCAATGGTAACCACCGAATTAGGACTAACTATGGCACCGACGCAAAGATAGGTATTTTGATAAAATATTGCCACTGTGTGTGGGCTGTCCTTTATATTTATCTCTTGGCCGCCTATAATGCGAAAATCTGCATTCGTATAAGTTAAAAGCCAGATAAGCAGGAAAAGCAGCAATACGATCAGATTTCCTTGATTCATTTCAAATTAAACCTTTTCTACCACTTTTAAAGTACACAGTACACCAAGATTAATTTTGTGGGCGCTATTTATACCTAATTGAGTAGTTTTTTTGTTTGTTTTAATTAGCTGAACAAACAGTTGTTGCTCTACCAAATAACAAAGCAAATGTCTTTATTGATATTCTAACGAAATGAAATGACGCATTTTGCTATACTTTTTTCCAAACAAAATTTCTTTGCAATTGTTTATTTATTTATATGTGCGCGAATCCCAAATAAGGTCCATCACGAACCGAAAATCAAAAGTGGTCAGACTTTATTTGTATCACTTGGGATTAAATGTCAAATATATTTATGACATGGAAAGCAAATAGTTTATTCTTTCCCCTCATCCTTGCAGACAAACATGATTTAAAAGAAATCATCGGTTTTGCAAATTTGAATGTTTCACTAACAAAATATAACGTCCTTTCTATATATTGTGGAGCTGTTAAACTCAGATCTATATTTTTGCTTTTAATAAAATTTTGTCTACACTTTTATTTAGCAATAGAAAAACTTCGGAAAACGGTGGTTTTATAAATTGAAACTGCCCTTATCCTTATTATTTTCCTAGTACTTGAAATGAAAAAGCTTTCGAATGTTAAATAGGTCTGTTTACTAAAATTTTTCCGGAAAGTTCGGGTATCATTTTCTATTGGTGTCTTAAATTTGTCAAGTCCATTACCTCTCTTCCATTAGTTGATCCATATCTTGGCCTCTAATTTTATTTCTGTTTAGCCAACAAACAAAACTTATATGTTGTCAGAAAGAGGGCATTTTGCGCTTTCAGCAGCGTATAAACTGTTAATTGATTCTTGGTGATGTTAGCGAAAACTTACAAAATATGAAGAAAATTTAAATTGTTGTATCTCCTTTTTATACTCAGTTGAGCAGAGCTCACAGAGTATATTAACTTTGGTTGGATAACGGTTGGTTGTACAGGTATAAAGGAATCGAGATAGATATAGACTTCCATATATCAAAATCATCAGTATCGAAAAAAAATTTGATTGAGCCATGTCCGTCCGTCCGTCCGTGTGTCCGTTAACACGATAGCTTGAGTAAATTTTGAGGTATCTTGATGAAATTTGGTATGTAGGTTCCTGGGCACTCATCTCAGATCGCTATTTAAAATGAACGATATCGGACTATAACCACGCCCACTTTTTCGATATCGAAAATTTCGAAAAACAGAAAAAATGCGATAATTCATTGCCAAAGACGGATAAAGCGATGAAACTTAGTAAAATTTTGGACAATGGGCGTGGCACCGCCCACTTTTAAAAGAAGGTAATTTAAAAGTTTTGCAAGCTGTAATTTGGCAGTCGTTGAAGATATCATGATGAAATTTGGTGGCACGTTACTCCTATTACTATATGTCTGCTAAATAAAAATTAGCGAAATCGGATGAAAAAAAAATTGTTTTAAGTCAAATTTTAACAAAAAATTTAACATCTTTACAGTATATAAGTAAATTTTGTCAACATTCAATTCCAGTAATGATATGATGCAACAAAATACAAAAATAAAAGAAAATTTCAAAATGGGCGTGGCTCCGCCCTTTTTCATTTAGTTTGTCTAGAATACTTTTAATGCCATAAGTCGAACACAAATTTACCAATCCTTCTGAAATTTGGTGGGGCATAGATTCTATGACGGTAACTATTTTCTGTGCAAATGGGTGAAATCGGTTGAAGCCACGCCCAGTTTTTGTACACAGTCGACCGTCTGTCCTTTCGCTCGGCCGATAACACGATAACTTGAGCAAAAACCGATATATCTTTACTAAGCTTAGTCCACGTACTTATCTGAACTCACTTTATCTTGGTATAAAAAATGGCCGAAATCCGACTATAACCACGCCCACTTTTTCGATATCGAAAATTACGAAAAATGAAAAAAATGCCATAATTCTATACCAAATACGAAAAAAGGGATGAAACATGGTAAGGTAATTGGATTGTTTTATTGACGCGAAATATAACTTTAGAAAAAAACTTGGTAAAATGGGTGTGACACCTACCATATTAAGTAGAAGAAAATGAGAAAGTTCTGCAGGGCGAAATCAAAAGCCCTTGGAGTCTTTGCAGGGATACTGTTCGTGGTATTACATATATAAATAAATTAGCGGCACCCGACAGATGATGTTCTGGGTCACACACATTTTGGTCGATATCTCGAAAACGCCTTCACATATACAACTTTTAAAACCCTAATTAGTGCCTTTAATTTGATACCCATATCATACAAACACATTATAGAATCACCCCTGGTCCACCGTTATGGCGTTATCTCGAAAAGGCGTTTACCTATAGAACTAAGGCTCACTCCCTTTTAAAATACTCATTAACACCTTTCATTTAATACCCATATCGTACAAACAAATTCTAGAGTCAGCCCTGGTCCACCTCATTCATTGCCAAAGACGAAAATTACGAAAAATGAAAAAAATGCCATAATTCTATACCAAATACGAAAAAAGGGATGAAACATGGTAAGGTAATTGGATTGTTTTATTGACGCGAAATATAACTTTAGAAAAAAACTTGGTAAAATGGGTGTGACACCTACCATATTAAGTAGAAGAAAATGAGAAAGTTCTGCAGGGCGAAATCAAAAGCCCTTGGAGTCTTTGCAGGGATACTGTTCGTGGTATTACATATATAAATAAATTAGCGGCACCCGACAGATGATGTTCTGGGTCACACACATTTTGGTCGATATCTCGAAAACGCCTTCACATATACAACTTTTTAAAACCCTAATTAGTGCCTTTAATTTGATACCCATATCATACAAACACATTATAGAATCACCCCTGGTCCACCGTTATGGCGTTATCTCGAAAAGGCGTTTACCTATAGAACTAAGGCTCACTCCTTTTAAAATACTCACTAACACCTTTCATTTAATACCCATATCGTACAAACAAATTCTAGAGTCAGCCCTGGTCCACCTTTATGGCGATATCCCTAAATGGCGTCCACCTATAGAACTATGGCCCAATCCATCTTAAAATACTATTTAAAACCTTCCATTTGATACGCATGTCAAAGAAACACATTCCAGGGTTACCTTAGATTCATTTTCCGACATGGTGATTTTCCCTTATTTATACCATAGCCCTCAGCTGAGTATGTAATGTTCGGTTACACCCGAAATTAGCCTTCCTTACCTGTTAAATTTATATACATATACAAAGGGATATCTGAGGAACATCTCAAATCAGTTCTGATTTCAACCAGATATGAATTTTAAAGATTAATCTAGGTTTTATCGGTGTATTCAATAATTTGATATGAAGACACAAAAGAAATATATAGCTTGCATTTTTCTTGTGAACCTTATCTGCTTGAAATATATATATATACTAGAAGACCCGGCAGACGTTGTCCTGCCCTAAATTTGGCCTATCTGCATATATTTTAATAAGCTTTTTCCGTCTGACTCTGCCCTCCCCCCCTCTTCACTTTTTCCTAATCCTTTTATTCACTCCTCCCTCCGTCTTTTTCGCTTCATCTATCTCCATCTTCGTCTCATTCTATCTCTTTCTCACTCTCCTTCTCTCTTTTCTCTTCACTCAATTCCTTCCCATTCTCCTGCATCCCTTATTGCCTGTCCCAGAGGGTGGTATGTATTTTATTCCAGTCCCAGTCCCACTCCGAGTCTCAGTCCCAGTCCTAGTCCTAATCCCAGTCCCAGTTCGTCTCTGGATAATATATTACTCTGTACTAAATCTGTATTCATCAACAGCTTTCATTTGATATCCATATTGTATAAACACTGTCTACGCATTCACTGGCCCACGTTTTGGCCTATATCTCGCGACCCTAGTCACCCAGGGGTATGAAAATTACCCTCTGCTAAAGCACTCATCCACAGATTTCATTTGATATCCATATTCTAAAAACACATTCTAGAGGTACCCGGGTCCACGTTTTGGCCTATATCTCGAGACCCTAGTCACCCAGGGGTATGAAAATTACCCTCTAATAAAGCACTCATCAACAGCTTTCATTTGATATCCACATTCTATAAACACATTCTAGGGGTACCCGGGTCCTCGTTTTGGCCTATATCTCGAGACCCTAGTCACCCAGGGGTATCAAAATTACCGTCTAATAAAGCACTCATCAACAGCTTTCATTTGATATCCATATTCTATACACACATTCTGGGGTACCCGAGGTCCACGTTTTGGCCTATATCTCCAGACCCTAGTCACCCAGGGTATGAAAATTCCCTCTACTAAAGCACTCATCAACAGCTTCATTTGATGTCCATATTCTGTAAACACACTCTAGGGGTACCCGGGTCCACGTTTTGGCCTATATCTCGAGACCCTAGTCACCCAGTCACCTATCCTATATTTCAAGTTAGATCAAACTACACACGGGGTGCAAAACAAATTCAAAATCGGTTCAGTAATTTAGGAGTCCATTGGCCGCAAACCTGTGACACGTGTTTTTTATATATTAAGATATATACATATATATAATTTTTCGACTGGAAATGGTTAAATAGGAATATCTGATCCAAATTTCAATGGATTTATTAAAATCGTGAGTTTTTGAACGCAAAATTGTATATGGTCGCTTTAAAGTTTTGATTTATTTTGTACTTTTATCTATTCCTTCCATAAAACTTACATTCGTGCATGGTTAGAAGCACAAGAACATTCTCTATTAAATGACTTAAAAATTTATGGAGAATAAACAGAGGGGAAGTGATAAACGTCTCCGCTTATGAAAGGGGGTTTTGGGCCCATAGCCCGGGCTTTAAGAACTTTAAGGGCGTATACGAAGGTATGAAGATTTTGTTTGCTCTACTAGAACTAAAACTTGATGTCTCGCAAAGTATGTCATTTAGTGTAAATCATTGAGAAAAAATTGTCGCGTTCGTAACAGTACTTAAGCGTTTTAAAAAGATATTTCAGATTTCCAAAATATACAGGCATTGGGTCTTTATTTCACCGTCTATTTTTCCCTGCGCTTCGTATTAAAAAATTAGTACTTCTATTTCTTGTCGCGTCTGAACCTCATTATATATGGCCATATATGTATGTACTTATGTACTTCCATTTTTGAGGTACCCACAATTGTTGCTTCAAATATTGTAATATCCGCTCAGTCTCTTTTATGCAGGTTGAAATGCGTGCGTTACCAGGGACTTGCCCATATGTATTTGCAAAGTGTGTTATTAAGTTGGCACGTGTACAGTGAATGTACATATTTTTTATGAAAAGTAGAATGGTACGCTTAATTAGTTTAATCCGTTTTGAGACGTGTAAATAAAAAGTAAGATTTCCGTAATTTGAAATAACAAAAATACATCTAAATTTAAGTTAAAGTTACTCAAAGTCAATCTTGTTATACTCAGCGTGCTTTGCACACAGAGTGTATTAACTTTGATAAAATAACGGGCATAAACGAATCGAGATAAATATAGAGTTCCATATATCAAAATGCTGAGGATGGAAAAAGGAATTGATTTAGCCATATCCGTCCATCTGTCGGTGCACACGATAACTTGAGTAAATATTGAAATTTGGTATATGGGTTTCTTGGCGCTCATCTCCCATCGCTATTAAAAATGAGGGAAATTGGTTAGTAACCACGCCCACTTTTTAAATACATACATATATAACATTTTGGAAAACACACAAAGCCTAATTATTTAGTAAATAATTCATCTAGAACGTTAAATTTTATGTGTGAACTGATATTAAGACTCTTAATTTTTTTTTAAATGGGCGTCCACTTGTGACAATTTTACAAATATTATTAATCATAAATCAAAAACCGTTGAACCTATCATAATAAAATTCGATAGGTTGTCTTTACTATAAAGAATGGTTCGACGAAATTCGTGAACGAATAAAATAAGCTTTATCTTTGCAAAAAAGAGCTTTATATCATGGTGTTTCATTTTCCAAATGAAATAATATCAAGAACAAGTAAGGAAGGCTAATTTCGGGTGTAACCAAACATTACATACTCAGCTGAGAGCTATGGACACAAAATAAGGGAAAATCACCATGTCGGAAAATGAATCTAAGGTAACCCTGGAATGTGTTTGTATGACATGCGTATCAAATGGAAGGTATTAAATAGTATTTTAAGAGGGAGTGGGCCATAGTTCTATAGGTGGACGCCATTTAGGGATATCGCCATAAAGGTGGACCAGGGCTGACTCTAGAATTTGTTTGTATGATATGGGTATTAAATGAAAGGTGTTAATGAGTATTTTAAAGAGGCGTGGGCTTAGTTCTATAGGTAGACGCCTTTTCGAGATAACGCCATAAAGGTGGACCAGGTGTGACTCTATAATGTGTTTGTATGATATGGGTATCAAATTAAAGGCACTAATTAGGATTTTAAAAGTGAGTGGCCCTTAGTTGTATATGTGAAGGCGTTTTCGAGATATCGACCAAAATGTGGACCAGGGTGACCCAGAACATCATCTGTTGGGTGCCGCTAATTTATTTATATATGTAATACCACGAAGAGTATTCCTGCAAAGACTCGAAAAAGTGGGCGTAGTTATAGTCCGGTATCGTTCATTTTAAATAGCGATCTGAGATGAGTGCCCAGGAACCTATATACCAAATTTCATCAAGATACCTCAAAATTTACTCAACTTATCGTGTTAATGGACAGACGGACGGACGGACATGGCTCATTCAAATTTTTTTTCGATACTGATGATTTTGACATATGGAAGTCTATATCTATCTCGGTTCCTTTATACCTGTACAACCAACCGTTATCCAATCAAACTCAACAAACAATATACTCTGTTTAACTGAGTATAAAAAGGAAAACAATTTAATTTTTGAAAATGGGCGTGGCACCGCCCCTTTTATGACCATGTTTCGAGAGCTATAACTCGAAAAAAAATATAAGGATATTTTATTTGATATTTTATTCACCAAGTTTTATTGTAAGAGAAAATTAGGAGACATTTTTTTAATGGGCGGTGCCACGACCCTAGTCCGGCCAAGCATTACAAAACATTTCTAGAGCCTCGAAGAAAAAATGAATCTCTTGTAACGAAATTTCAAAAAAATAATTTATCTGAAATGAACTGTACAATTTAAACTCACGCTGAGTATATAATATTCAGTTACACCCAAACTTAGACACCCTTACTTGCTTTTGTTTGTTTAATTAGCTGAACAAACATATTTTGCTCTATGAAAACAACGAACCAAATGTATTTATTGATATACTAGCGAAACGAAATGACGCATTTTGCTATACTGTTTCAAAACAAAATTTCTTTGCAATTGTTTGTTTATTTATTCGTTTATACGTGGACCAATTCCGCATCCCAAATAAGGTCCGGACTCTCACTTCTTACATAAGTTGAAGATATATGTATGTACCTATGATAACGGTTTGAAAAATCAATTGGCTTTATATTCAAACCTCTGTTGCTTATTGACGAAACTAAAAAAAAGCGTTGGAAATGTTAATTTTGGTTTTCAAACTTCATAATTCAACACCCAAGCCTCCCGAATAGACATTTCTTAAAGTTGGCGTCCCTATCCCTAACTAGTATCTTGGAGTGAATCACATTGATTATAGCCAACCAAGTTCAAATATCACCTACACGTTACGGCCCCTGTTAGAAATGTGAGTATGTAGGTACATAGCTGTGGTCACAAGCAATAATCACCTAAGTATATCTATGGGACTTAGGCGATTATTGATATTTACCAGGTTAGGCTTTTTCCTTCTCAAGGCGATTTAAAGTGGTAAAGCAAAAGCTTTTTCCAAGACAGTCCAACAAATGACCGGGTGTGCTACTACCCTAGCGTAGTGGACAGTCGTACTAGTCGGAAAACTGAAGCTACGTGGGAAAATACAGTTTGGACTGGGTATATACATAAGCATTAACATCTTTCAATTTTTAATCCGTCGACTTTCATTCTAAAATATCGTTTTGCTTGGACGAAGACTGTTGAAATCAATGTTTCAAACACAAGTGTGTGCAAATTTTGCCCTACATTTTAAAAAATTTCTCCAGGATCCTTGTTAAAATAAACAAGTAAGGACGGGACTGTCTTCGGCTGTGCCGAAGACTTCATACCTTTCATGAATGGGGCTGAACAATAATCTTATCCCATTCGTAATCTCCGAATAATCGGATGTATAAGATAAGAAATATATAGTGAACAAATCTACATACCTTAACGATTTTTAAGATAAATATAAAATAAACAAGTAAGAACGGGACTGTCTTCGGCTGTGCCGAAGACTTCATACCTTTCATGAATGGGGCTGAACAATAATCTTATCCCGTTCGTAATCTCCGAATAATCGGATGTATAAGATAAGAAATATATAGTGAACAGATCTACATACCTTAACGATTTTTAAGATAAATATAAAATAAACAAGTAAGGAAGGTTAAGTTCGGGTGTAACCATACTCAGTTGAGAGCTATGGTGACAACATAAGGAAAATAACCATGTAGGAAATGAACCGAGGAAACCCTGGAATGTGTTTTGTATGGCATGGGTATCAAATGAAAGGCATTAAAGAGTATTTATGAGGGAGTGGGCCATAGTTCTATAGGAGGACGCCATTTAGGGATATAGCCATAAAGGTGGATCAGGGTTGACTCTAGAATGCGTTTGTACGATATGGGTATCAATGAAAGCTGTTAATGAGTATTTTAAAGGGAGTAATCCTTAGTTCCATAGTGGACGCCGTTCGAGATATCGCCATAAAGGTGGACGGTGACCCTAGAATTTGTTTGTACTATATGGGTATCAAAAAGAAAGGTGCTAATGAGTATTTTAAAAGGGAGTAATCCTTAGTTCCATAGGTGGGCGCCGTTTCGAGATATCGCCATAAGGTGGACCAGGGGTGACCCTAGAATTTGTTTGTACAATATGGGTATCAAATGAAAGGTTTTAATGAGTATTTTTAAAAGGAAGTAATCCTTAGTTCCATAGGTGGACGCCGTTTCGAGATATCATTTTAAATAGCGATCTGAGATGAGTGCTCAGGAATCTACATACCAAATTTCATCAAGTATACCTCAAATTTACTCAAGTTATCTGTTAACGGACGGACGGACGGACGGACGACGGACGGTGACATGGCTCAATCAAATTTTTTTCGATCCTGATTATTTTGATATATGGAGTCTATATCTATCTCGATTCCTTTATATATGTAC
>JARSSU010002392.1:0-36976 GCA_029619165.1 Eurosta solidaginis
TATATATGACCTCAAGTTCTCTCTATATGCCTCTTGTGTAAGAGGTGTTCTTTCAAGTCTATGTACCAAGTGCCTTAATGCTGCATTTTTATGCTGTTGGGGGTGATTTGAGGTATTATGTATTATTGTGTCGGTGGCCGTTGGTTTTCTATATATGTCATAGTTAAATCTTTTGGCTTCTTTATCAAAATTTATCGTGAGGTCTAGATAGTTGATTCCTCCGTCCTTTTCGTGCTGCTTGTTGAGGTACTCCAGTACGAGCTCTTCGTTATTAGTAGCAGTGGCGTAACTACAACATCTCGGGCACGTGGCAAATTCTTATGGTGGGGGACTTATCAATAAAAATCGTCCCGTTGTACTCAGTTTGATTAAAAGAAACAAATTTTATTTCAACAGGTGATTTTAATAAGCAAAACAACAATTTAATTTCAACAAGTTATTTATTAAGAAAAATCTTTTTTTTTGAGATTTCTGTTCCGCAAAAATGTCTATAACATCATCGAAGATTAGAGATCGGGCCATAGAATTTTCAATAGACAGAATAGCCAAGTTACATAACCTGTCTTGTCTCATAGAGTTTCTTAAATAAGTCTTTATCAATTTTAGTTTTGAAAATGATCGTTCAGACTAGCTGTAGTCACAGGAATTGTGAGAAATAACATTAATGCAATGCATAGTTCAGGAAAGCTGCAAGACATAAAATAATTTTTTTTATTAATAAATCAGCAAGGTCTCTAATACACGACAATTTTTCTATTTCGTCTCTGAAGGTGGATCGAAAACTTAGAATTTCTCTGCCAAATCATTCAGATATGTCTTTGTTATAAATCTCAACAAATTCTAGAGCATTTTTAATAGATCAGTGTCATTTAAAACTTTTAACGTGGAAGGCTGTAAAACATTGAAATTTGAAACAATTTCATTCATTGGAATGAAACGCGATTTCAGTTGGTTTATAATGATGTCCAATACTCGATAAAATATATTCACTCTGAACAAACTTTCCGGATCTTGGAGGCGCTCATCTTCGCAGAGCTCGTCAAAATGGCGTTTTACCTTCCTCTGACGAGTATTAGAAAATTCAGGGGTGATGGACCATTTTTCAGCTACACTATTTGCTTCCATCTTCAAATTT
Organism: Eurosta solidaginis; assembly: GCA_029619165.1. Classification (NCBI taxonomy): domain Eukaryota; kingdom Metazoa; phylum Arthropoda; class Insecta; order Diptera; family Tephritidae; genus Eurosta; species Eurosta solidaginis. The sequence goes on from JARSSU010002392.1 coordinate 1,136, forward strand.
TCAAATTCATGTCGATACCTTTCCAATACTTCTAGGCAGATTTTCAAACATTTTACGGCATTTGAAAGATCGGTGGCTTTAGACTGAAGTGCTTTAGAGGCTGCATCGATAGTAAGTAGGATCTTACAATGGAAAACCAGTAACATAACAAAATTGTAGTTTTCGATCTTCTTTTGAGTGAAACAGCTTCATTTCTTTCATCTGATTTGCAATTTAACAGGATTGTTTTCGTTAGCGCTTTTTGCACTTCAACAAACCGAACTTTTAAAGCAAAAACGGCATCATAACGTCCTGCCCATCTAGTAGGGTTTAATGTTTTCAATGTTATTGAATTTGAAGACTCACTTTCTTCATTAGATATCAAACTTGATAAAATATTCCATGTTTTGATACTATGCCCAAAAAAATTATAAATTTTTGAATTTTTCAAAAAAATTTTGCATATCAATAACCTCTGTCACTGCATCATTGAGTACTAGATTTAAATTATGAGCAGCACAGTGAACATATACGGCATTTGGCTCAACATCTTTTATGAGTTTTTGAACTCCACCATAAGTCCCTTTCATTGTGTTAGCACCATCATATCCTTGTCCTCGACACTTATTTAGAGGAATGTTTTTGTCATTTATGGATTTAATAATTTGCTTGGACATTGCTAAGGCAGTTTGATCCTTAACTTCATGAAATCCCAAAAATGTTCTTTAATGACAAGTGCCTTAGGATCCCATTACAATCTTTTTCGATCATACAATAACGGTAAAGTTCACACATTTGATCAATTTTTGAAATATCTTGCGTTGTATCGAATATGATAGAGTAGAATGGTGCTTCATTTATTTCATTTATAAGTGCATTTTCTACTTTTAAAACCAGGACAGAAATTAGCTCATTTTGTATTTTCGGACTTAAGTATTTTATTTGGCCCTTTGGTTTATTTAACAACTCTTGCAAAATCGGATCGTATTTTCTAATAACTCAACAATACTCAAAAAGTTTCCTTTGGAGCTTGGATCACTGCTATCTGCTTTTTCTCTGTGGCCACGAAAGGCTAAATTACATGTTGAAAGTGTCAGAGTAATATCAAGGAGCCTAGAAAGTACTTGTCGCCAAAAGGATTTTTCTTTTTTGATCATAGACTCTTGCTCTTCATCGAGTGTTCCATGTAGTCGCCACTGTTGCATACGTAAGACAGGAATCCAGATAAATTTTTGATGTCTCGTGTCTTTGTATGCCATCTACAATATGTTTCCAGTCGTCATAGCCCTCAATCCAAACATTTTGTATATTTCTTAGATGCCCGATTTGCGAATAACCAACACGGTTCACAATACGCACTCTGAAGTATTAAAGAATAGGAAAGCCATGTACGTTCAAGCTTGACGCCAGACTTGTAACAATATAGTAATGTTTTTCCATAAAAGATCTATTGTTACTATCTTTTAAGAAAGGGCCATTAGGTTTGCAATGCCCGTTTTCAATCACGAACCTTTTTCACTTGATTAGTTACCTCTTTAAAATTACCCTTATCACTAACGTATGGCGAATATACAATATTTTTCATAAATATAAATGTAAGGCGCGATAACCTCCGAAGAGATCTAAGGCCGAGCTTCTCTTCCAATTTGCGTCGTGCTCCTCTTGATTTTTCCCTACAAATTGGCCGGACGGGACCTACATGTTTTATGCCGACTCCGAACGGCATCTGCAAGGCAGATGAGTTTTCACTGAGAGCTTTTCATGGCAGAAATACAATCGGAGCGCTTGCCAGACACTGCCGAGGGGCGACCCCGCTTAGAAAAATTTTCTTCTAATTGAAAAATCTTATTTCTAAAATTTTGATGTTGCTTTGCCCGGGAGTTGAACCCAGGGCATACGGTGTGATAGGCGGAGCACGCTACCATCACACCACGGTGGCCGCCGATATATTTCATGCTAGAATATAATTCACTTTGATTTTTGCCGGTACCTTGTTGTGGATGTTCTGAATCTGGATATTCACTGATGTTGGATGCTGCATCTGATAACACTGGTGTACTTTTAGTAAGCTCCGATTCTTTATTTCTGGAGCACTGCTCAATCGATTTTTTATTATTTAAGTCATCATATTTCAAGTACTGACTAATTTTAGGTAGCTTTTTATTTTTTTCTTTAGTCTCCTTCTTTCTCTTTCGTTTTCGCTCCCACTTAAATATTTTCTGGAACTAGACATTTTAATATTTAACTTTCACCATAAATTTTACTTTGCCACTATTTTCATATTCAATAAAAAAGCAAAATCAAACATACAAATCACCAATCGTTAAAATACTCGTACAAAGAATACGCAGTCAGTGAAGCCCTCATAAAAAAATATCAAATCCAGGACTCCCCTAACATAGTGTGGCCAACTCACCCCCGCAGTAGCCAGACGAGAAAAAATTAAATGGGGAATTCCCCGATTATTAATGCTCACCCGCGCTGCCAACGTTCCGCTCCAAAATATGTAGAAAGCAATGGATGCATTTTAAAATGAATAAGAACCTGCAATTATCGGTATTTTATTTAAGTAAAATTACTCGTCACGCGTGCTTCTCTAAAAATGAATAAACATCTTTTTGTTAAGCTCGGTTGAAATGCTTAACGATTTATTCATTGGATATTAAGCAGAATTTATAAAAATATACTTTTCACATAAAATAATTACTCATGTACAATATAAAAAAAATCTTGAGCTAGCGGCCTGTTGGCATTTTGCCACCTATGCCACCCTATTTTTACGCCACTGATTAGTAGTTAAAATGCATATTATGTCATCCACGTATCTAGCATAAAATGACACGCCTAATTTGGACTTCATCTCCTGTATGTACTTTTCTTCCAGATTTTGCATGAACACTTCCATAAGAATTGATGATGTGGGGCTTCCCATTGCAAGACCGTTTGTTTGTTTATATATTTTATTGTTGAATTGAAAATAGTTTTGACGTAAAGCGGTTCTTAGCGTATTTGTGATTTGAATACTTTTCACTTTGTTTCAGATTTTGTTTACTCTACTAGACGTAAAACTTGATGTCTCGCAAAAATATATTTTCAATATCCATATAGTTTTATTCATTGAGAAAAAATTGTCGCGTTAGTAACCGTACTTAAGTTTATATTCTTCATTTTAAAAAGATATTTCAGATTTCGAAAATCACCTTCTGTCTCTCATTGAAATGTAAAATATCCCCTTAACTTCGTTAAGTTTTGTATACTTTCACAAACATTAAAAAATTACATTTATTTCTTGTCACGTCCGAATCTCATATATATATATATATATATATAGTAATTTTTTAATGTTTGTGAAAGTATGCAAAACTTAACGAATATATGAGAACTTGCTATGGACTAATAGGGTTGACTGCGAAGTCTTAAGGTCCTTCTGGCCATGCTTGGAAAGGAAAGGCACCAGCTTCCTTCTCAAACTGCACAAATCTGCGGTGAGGGTGCTTACGGGTGTCATCACAGGTCATTGTGCTATCGCATCAATGCTCCGACGGTGGCGAATACCAACAAGCTCCGTCTGCGAAGCTGTCAGGATGAGGAGGCAGAGGAGTCGATCTACCACTTTCTCTGCCGATGTCCGGCGCTTCAAAGAAGAAGGCTCAGATTTCTGGGCTCACGCTTTTTCGACAGCCTGGCAGAGGTTGGGAAGGTGCACGTCTCCCTTCTTCTTGGGTTCATCAGTGTAAGCAAGTGGTTCGTTGAGAACCACTAGGAGGTAATGGGGCTAAACGAATTTGCCGCCACCATGTACTTACTGCGGGCACACACAATGGACAAAAATGTCTCCTAGTGGAAGTGTGGGTAACACTCACGCATGCCCTCTTAACCTAACCTTAAAAGTAACCTTGTATATGTACTTCCATTTTTGAGGTACCCACAATTTTTGAATCAAATATTGTAATATTCGCGTCTGTTACCATGGAGTTACCCATATGTACTTCCGAAGTGGAATTGGATTATTAAGTTGACACGTGTCCAATGATTGTATTTTTGAAGAAAAGTACACGTAATTAATTTTATCTGTTTCCAAGCTGTTAATATTCCATCGTACACTGTGACTAAACCAGAGTTGGGAGCAGTGCACTAAATTTTGAGCAACAACAAAATCCCGCATTCTGAAATTGTTGTATTTGTAATCGAATTTGAAAAAAAAAGTTTGATGACGTAGAGCTTTTGAAATTTTTCGATTTATTACATTTCTCCTATATTTCGCTACCAGTGTTCGAAGTATTTAAAACTGTTACCTGAGTAAACGACTACGCCAGAGAAAAATTACATTTTCGGAGTATATTTTTTCTTCCTTTTTGAAAGCGGGTTAATAACTAACATCAAATTGATTTGGTGGCTTGGCAAACCTTTCAATTGTGTTTTTGCCATGAAATGTTTCTCAGCAAAAAAGTTATCTGCCTTATCAGATGCACGTGTAGGCGGCCTAAAACGTGTACGATGACCAATTAATGTTCCCATTAGCACACCACATTCTGGAAGAAAAGTGGACTCTATCTCCCCGGATATTTATCGCAAAAAAATATTATTATTATTTTCGGTTTACCATACATATTTCATGCTCGTTTAATGACAGAAGGTTTCAATACCGGGGCAGATTCCTGTAGGAACAGTAATGGCGACTTGGTAACTGACGTACAGAGTGTGGGGAAAATGAAACCCGATACCCCGATCTCCGATGATGAAAAACGCTCTCCGGCATCCAACTATGGCGAAGTGAGAATGCCAATATCACGGCTAAAAAATCACGCCCGGCTGTTCAAACATGGAGGTGAAGAGTTGGTATAAGATAAAGAAGCAAAAAAGTGGGTGTTGCAGTAAATGTGAACAAGACGAAGTACTTGCTGCCATCGTGGCCTTTGTAGCCACGTCACTGTTGATGGATATAAACGCTAGACTATGAAGATTTCGTCTATTTGGGAAGCAGAATTAGAAGCAAAAACTATGTTGGCCTAGAAATCAAACGGAGAATAACTCTTGCCAACAAGTGCTTCTTTGGGCAATTGAAAAGTAGAGTACTCTCTCGACGAACAAATTCTCGCTCTACAAGTCACTCTTCATACCGGTCCTGAAGTATGGCTCGCAATCATGGAGGGTGTCGAGAGAAGATGAGATGACCCTTTGAGTATTCGAGAGAAAAGTTTTCCGGAAGATTTATAGTCCTATTCGTGATTTCGGCGGCGAGTATCGAAGAAGGTATAATGATGAGCTATATGAGCTTTTCGCAGATATGACGATAGTGCAGCGAATAAAAACAGAAAGCTTCGCTAGCTAGGTCATGTTATGCGGATGAACGAATACGCTGCAGCAGTTTGTAAAAAGAGGAAATAGAGGACCTTCACTGAGTTGGGAGAGACAGTTGGTGTATAATTTGTCCTCGCTTGGTGCTCCCAATTGGGACTCTTATCGCAAAACAGGTTTAGCTGACCTCGCTGACTCGACGTATTTAATTTGTATACAAAACTTCAAGAAGTGCTGTATGTTGAATTTTGGCAGGAATTACAGATCATTTTACTCCTCCTATTCTCATTCCGTATGAAAAAAGTACAAAAACTGTGAGTAAAATGTGAACGAACATGTCTTAAGATACGAGCAATAAATTCACGTCATTTCATCCAATCGTATGTATACAATGAAAACTTCAACCAAAAGATATTAAATAGTAATACTATTTAGGTTTCAACTCGACCCAAATAAACCTTTGACATAAAAAATGTAGTAGAAGGTAAGAGCGGAGCAAAATACTCCGATTGGAATAAAGTCTGAACACTGCATCAGCAATGAAACATGTTGTCAAAAGCGTGACGTCACGCCGAGAAATTTTATTTCACAGCTAACTATGATTTTTTTTGCTTTCTCATTTTTAATGCGGGATCTGTTTATTGGTTCATGCAAAAAACCATTATGACCGCCAAGAAGAGTAAATGGTTTTACCTCGTAATATATTTATCATGTTTGCAACTATTTTGATAAATGTACGCGATAATTTAAACTTTATTTACTAAAAAATATTGATCACTTGTAATCATTTCGTTCGGGCTACATATTTATTTTTGTTTAAAAAATAACACTTTTGTTATAATAAAATTAATTCGCTATGAGCACACAAGCTTACCCAAATTACGAACAAATTTTAATAAGAAAATTCGTGAAAAACACATTTAGGGCTGCCATGAAAAAAAAATAAAAAATTAATATTCAGTCATTTTGTCTTTACGATCAGCACAAAAAATATATTGGAGAATTAGGTTTTCTTAGTGCACTTTAAACAATTTTGCTGATATAAGAAAGGAATCAAGTATTTGTTTTATTGTAAGGAAGAAATATTCCAATCGATCCATTCCTTTTGAATTTATAGCTGTGTAAACAAAAATTTTATGATTTTTTACTACAAAGTCGGTTTCAAATTTCCAAGTTATCATCTCATTATTTCGATCAGTGCGCCACCTAACGAAATTTTTGTCATTTTGGTGCATTGTCTCAATGTCTTAAGCCATGTGAGAAGTTCACGTTTGCAGCTCAATGAAAAGTTATTCAAAAATCGATTGCAAGATTTGAATATGCGAACAAACATTCAACCGACTTAATATAAAGGAAATAAAAAAAAGCGAAGAATTTCAGATAAATTACTTTTCTACATAACACGTGGCACCGCCCGTTTAAAAAATAAATGTCTCCGCATTTCCTCCTACAAAAAAACTTGACAAGTGGAATATCATTGATTTTTCTAAGTTATAGCTTATTATTTTCGTCTACAACCCTTTTAAAAATCTTTTAAATAAAAGTTGGCGTGGTCTTAACCGATCTCGTCCATTTTTTCTAGAAATATTTCCTGCTATAGGGAAAATTTGTGTACCAAATTTTATTACGATCCGTTAATTTTTCTTCGAGTTATGGCTCCCGAAACATAGAAAATTGCTTAGTCATAAAAGGGGCGGTGCTACGCCCATTTTTTTAAATTTGAAGTTTTATCTATTTATTGTTATAAATCCACTCGGGAAATGAAAAACCATTGATATAAAGCTCTTTTTTCAAAGATATAGCTTATTTTATTCGCCCAAGACTCTTTTAAAAATCTTTTATATAAAAGTGGGCGTGGTCTTAACCGGTTTCTTTAATTTTTCTTCAAAGCATTCCTTATATTAAAGGCAACCTCTCTGCCGAATTTTGTTACGATAGGTTTAACGATTTTTGATTAACAATATTTGTAAAATTGATTATATCACAAGTGGGCGGTGCCACGCCCATTTTAAAAATTTGTTTAAAATTGTTATCAAGAGTCTCAATATCAGTCTATACGTCAAATTTCAATATTCTAGGTGTATTATTTACTAAATAATCAGGTTCTTTGTGTTTTCCAAAATGTTATATATATAAAAAGTGGGCGTGGTTATCATCCGATTTCGCTCATTTTCAATACCAATCTATTCTGGGTTGAGATAAGCTCGTTACCAAATTTGGTGAAGATATCTCAATATTTACTCAAGTTATCGTGTTCACGGGCAGACGGACGGACGGACGGACGGACATGGCTCAATCAAATTTTTTTTCGATACTGATGATTTTGATATATGGAAGTCTATATCCCTCTCGATTCCTTTATACCTTTACAACAAACCGTTACCCAATCAAAGCTAATATACTCTGTGTGCAAAGCACTCTGGGTATAAAAAGAATCAATTAACAGTTTATACACTGCAAAAGGGCGCAAAATGCCCTCTTTCTGACAACATATAACTTTTATTAGTTGGCTAAACAGAAATAACCCGAACTTTCCGGAAATATTTTAGTAAACATACCTATTAAACATCAGAAAGCTTTTTTAATTTCAGGTCCACGCTTGCTTATTAGGAAAATAATGAGGATAAGGCAGGACATCCGTTTTCCAAAGTATTTTTAACGCTAAATAAAAGACCAGACGAAATTATATTAAAAGCAAAAATATAGATCTGGGTTTAACAGCGCAACAATGTTAAGAAAGGACATTATATTTGTTACTAAAATATCCGAATTCGAAAAAACCGATGAAGCCTTTCTTTGAAATCATGTTTGTCTGCCCAGGATGAGGGGAAAGAATAAGCTATTTTATATCCACATCATACACATATTTGACCATTAATCCCAAGTGATAGAAATAAAGTCTGACCACTTTTGATTTTTTATTCGTAATGGACATTATTTGGGATTCGCCCATACATAAACAAGCAATAGAAAGGAAATTTTCTTTTGAAAAAGTATAACAAAATATTTTGTCAAAGCGGTGTTGATTTCATTTTACTAGAATATCAAACAATACATTTTAATTTGTTGTTTTGATGGAACCAAATCTGTTTGTTTAGCTAATTACAAAAAAAAACAAAATTGAACTTGAAATCTTATTTTTTATTTACACGACTCAATTAGGTATAAACAGCGCCCAGAAAATTAGTCTCTGTGTACTTTACACTTAAAAAGTGGTATTCAAATAAAATGAAAATACGCAATCATTTCGAACTCCTTTTTGATTTTGACACATACGAATGCGCAATTTCGCGGTGTAAATGGCCAAAATGTAAGAATAGAGGAAAGCCCACATTCGGTACCAATATTTAATGATGGCCTCTATATTTGCGTTGGTTCCTCAGTCAACATGAACTCGGTGGTTACAGTTGCGCATTGTTTAATAAGGGCAGAATGGCATAAACTCGTTGTTGTAGCTGGTGTTACCGATATACATACGTCAATGAAACACAGGAAGAGGGCAACGTCGAAATGTCGCTTCACAAGGGCAGCTTGTTATATGTACCGGAGCGACTCGTAATTTTTCCCGACCAAGGGCTGTCATTTCAGTGTAACCCCATTTAAATTAGTGTATTTAGCGACCTTTTTGATTTAATCAATTATTCATTTTGCCGGCTTGAGGTCAATGTTAAGTAAAACACATATGGTTTTGTTTATTTCCAATATATTTCGGCTACACACCGGTAACCGTCTTCAGGGCAGACTGTTGACAAACATAAAACATTTAAATTATAATTAAAATCACATTTTTAACAAATAATGAAAATCAACATTAAAACAAAAATACTGTTTACATACATTTTATTTACACGTCTGCACTGCGTGACGTGGAGTTGTTTAGTGTCTGTTTGTCAGTAAATGCTTGTATAAACGAACGGAATGATGATCGGAGTCTGTTTTATAGTTTAATGATTAAACTTTAATCGTCTATTAGTTAGAGTGTTTATAATATGTAACATCTCGAGAGTGAAGCGTTTGCTGTATTGTTGCTCTTGTTGGAGAATATTTGTGTTGTTGAAATCTGGCTCGTGCCGGCTGTTTGCACAGTGGGCCATACGTGCTGTTTTGTGGTTGTTAGTTTGGTGACAATATTTATAGTCGGATTTATACTATGTTCAAACAGAAAAATAAATTGAGGAAATTTCGATTTGAATTGAGTGCTGTTCATACAACTCGATTTAGCTTACACAATAGTAATTTGATAGCTGGTTGGCTCATCTCTACAGCAAGAACATACTTTTGTTCAGACTGTCAAAATGTGCGTGTTGGTATTAGGCGAATGAAATGGAATGAAAACATAAAACTTTGAAATTTTTGTGTGTTGTAGAAAATGTGTTCAATGTTTTGGTTTCATTTTGAGTTTGCCATCTTCTTTTGACAATCCCTACTGCAGTGAAATGAAAGACATAAAATCAGCTGATGAGATGAGCCAACCATATAGTTCGGCCATGCACAACTGACGTTGAAATCTACTCAATAAACACACTTTACAAGGTTGTATTTGCAGTTTGAAACAATTTATTACGCAATTTTTTTTAAATTGGCAATTTATTATTACAATTTATTATATGATAAATTGAGTAATAAATTGCCCAAATAGTATAAATTGCCAATTTGGTGTGTGTTTGAACCTAGTATTATGTTGTGATATTCTAGTTATACTCAGTTGAGCAGAGCTCACAGAGTATATTAAGCTTGATTGGATAACGGTTGGTTGTACATATATAAAGGAATCGAGATAGATATAGACTTCCATATATCAAAATCATCAGTATCGAAAAAAAATTCGATTGAGCCATGTCCGTCCGTCCGTCCGTTAACACGATAACTTGAGTAAATTTTGAGGTATCTTGATGAAATTTGGAATGTAGGTTCCTGAGCACTCATCTCAGATCGCTATTTAAAATGAACGATATCGGACTATAACCACGCCCACTTTTTCGATATCGAAAATTTCGAAAAACCGAAAAAGTGCGATAATTCATTACAAAAGACAGATAAAGCGACGAAACTTGGCAGATGAGTTGAACTTATGACGCAGAATAGAAAATTAGTAAAATTTTGGACAATGGTCGTGGCACCGCCCACTTTTAAAAGAAGGTAATTTAAAATTTTGCAAGCTGTAATTTGGCAGTCGTTGAAGATATTATGATGAAATTTGGCAGGAACGTTACTCCTATTACTATATGTACGCTTAATAAAAATTAGCAAAATCGGAGAAGGACCACGCCCACTTAAAAAAAATTTTTTTTAAAGTAAAATTTTAACAAAAAATTTAATATCTTTACAGTATATAAGTAAATTATGTCAACATTCAACTCCAGTAATGATATGGTGCAAAAAAATACAAAAATAAAAGAAAATTTCAAAATGGGCGTGGCTCCGCCCTTTTTCATTTAATTTGTCTAGGATACTTTTAACGCCATAAGTCGAACAAAAATTAACCAATCCTTTTGAAATTTGGTAGGGGCATAGATTTTATGACGTTAACTGTTTTCTGTGAAAATGGGCGAAATCGGTTGATGCCACGCCCAGTTTTTATACACAGTCGTCCGTCTGTCCTTCCGCATGGCCGTTAACACGATAACTTGAGCAAAAATCGACATATCTTTAATGAACTTAGTACACGTGCTTACTTGAACTCACTTTATCTTGGTATGAAAAATGAACGAAATCCGACTATGACCACGCCCAATTTTTCGATATCGAAACTTGCGAAAAATGAAAAAAATGCCATAATTCTACACCAAATACGAAAAAAGGGATGAAACATGGTGAGGTAATGGGATTGGTTTATTGACGCGAAATATAACTTTAGAAAAAACTTTATAAAATGGTTGTGACACCTACCATATTAAGTAGAAGAAAATGAAAAAGTTCTGCAGGGCGAAATCAAATCCCTTGGAATCTTTGCAGGAATACTGTTCGTGGTGTTACATATATAAATAAATTAGCGGTACCCGACAGATAATGCTGAGTATTTAATGTTCGGTTACACCCGAAATTAGCCTTTTCGATATATAGCCATAAAGGTAGAACAGGGGTGACTCTAGAATATGTTTTTACGATACGGGTATCAAATGAAAGGTGTTAATGAGTATTTTAAAAGGGCATTAGTTCTATAGGTGGACGCCTTTTCGAGATGTCGTCATAAAGGTGGACCAGGGGTGACTCTAGAATGTGCTTGTACGATATGGGAATCAAATGAAACGCCTTAATTCTATAGGTTGACGCCTTTTCGAGATATTGCCATAAAGGTAGACCAGGGGTGACTCTAGAATATGTTTGTTCGATATGGGCATTACATGTGTCACGCCACATAATTACATCCCTGCGTTTTCCATATATCTACAACACTCTACCCTGTTGGCGTGGGTATTTGAACGAAGTTATACGAACAACGACAATAGTTGAACACGAGCGGCGCGAGAAAGAACATTACTTGAACTTTACAAATAAACTCTGTACTAACTTAATCTTATATTTTCAATATTACTTTTCTAATTATAATAATCTCTATATATATATAAATCCGGTGTATTTAAAGTTACTTGGACATCCTCACGTAAGTAATAACGCTCATAGTAATAGAGCGACGGTAAAATACTCTGTGAACGTATAAATTAAATGCCATCCTGCGACAGTTCAGAAGTGAGAGTAATTAAACGCCTACATAAATGTTGCGTGAAATAAATCGGAAAAGCTAAAAGCTAAAATTTGTATATTAAAAAGTGCGTGCATTGACGAAAAACAGCAAAGAAAAACGTTGCTGTATCAAATGTAAAAATCTAATATTCTACGAATACGATTGAGATTCAATATAACCTCACATTCGGTGAGACTTCTGTGAAAATTGGGGCTCCAGCGACATACGATTTGTCGCTAAGCTAAACGGCTGAAATTTGAAATGGCAGCTTTGTAGTTTTACATCTTATTTGTGACGTCACACGGACACGCAATATATGTATACGTTATTGAATTTCAATTGCAACAAACGAAACAAATCATTGCCGTACAAATTCGATCGAAGAGAAGTTTTATGTATCTCTTTCTCGCGTAAAACTTATAATCGTGCTCGTGTTTAATTGTCGGTAAATCCAAAACGAAAAATCGATCAAAGAAAAAACGAAAACAAACGAAATCACTATTCTACGATAACACAAAAGCCATCTCTTTCGCACGTTAATATCCAAGTATCGGCGTGTTCCAATTAGAACAAGAAAAACGATCAAAACAAAACTAATAAAATGTCGCAAACGAATCTCACGTTAAAAGAGTTAAAAAAGCGATGTAAGAATGCTGGGTTGCCTACGTCTGGCACGAAAATCCAACTTCTTCAACGGTTGCAAAATAATGTCGATACCGCGAGTGATAGTGGAGGAGATGAGCAAACTACGATGGTGCAACGTTTATCTGCCCTCGGGAGTGGGCCATAGGTGCCTTTTCGAGATATCGCCATAAAGGTGGACCGGGGTGACTCTAGAATGTGTTTGTACGATATGGGAATCAAATGAAAGGCCTTAATTCTATAGGTTGACGCCTTTTCGAGATATTGCCATAAAGGTAGACCAGGGGTGACTCTAGAATATGTTTGTTCGATATGGGCATTACATGATTGTTCGATATAGCATTACATGATTTGAAATCGTTAGGCAGATCGTTATAGCATTTTAATCCCTTATAATACAAGTTACATTTATCTGCTTCGGTTTTATAAGCAGGTAGATTGAAGTTACTTTTTCTTCGAGTATTTACAGAGTGCATATATTTTACATATTTGATGTTACTCGTTAAGTACGCAGGCATATTACCGTCTGTTATGTTCTTAATAAATTTCACAGTAAAATAAAAAAGTTGCTGTCTAATGCTTAGCCAATTTAGAGCAGAGAGCGCCCCCTAGCGAATCTTTTTTTATCGTATCATCGGCTGTCATCGACCTCTGAATTAAGTTTGAAATTTCAAGTCTCTAGCTCATCGAGAAGTTACTTAAAAGATGGTTTTGAAAATTTTCAAATTCTTATCTAAATATTTCATACGTGCGCCACCTAATGGATTTTTTTCCTTTTGTTGCATTGTCACGGTGTTCTAACAAAATTAGATAAGTCATTTCAGTGTATGTTATTATTAATGACATTATAAATAAAAAGTATTGAGAATTATATCCTTCTATCATACAGGGACTGCAAGCCCATTAGTTTCCCTCTACCAATGTAAGAAGAAAGATTACCTTGCCACGGTAACTTCTTAGAGCAAATTTCGTGAACACTTTTTGGAACACTTTCGATTTTGTTTGAGTGGGTTTCATAGTATGGGCACCACATTAGAGAACAATACTCTAGTCTACTACGAACAAGAGATATGTAAAGAGCTTTTAGAGTACAAGGATCTCTGAACTCCATTGAATTTCTTCTTTTGAAGCCTATCATAGAAAAAGCTTTTGATACTATGAAGTCAATGTGTATGAAATTTCAGCTTTGAGTCGAAAATAATGCCCAAATCTTTCATTTCGGTGTTCTAGTTAGAGCACAATTGTCTATGTTGTAACTAAATATTATGCGTTAGACTTCCTAGAGAAGGTGACAACACATCATTTATTGATATTCATTTTGAGACAATTCAAAGTGCACCACTGATTAAGTGAATTGAGATCAACTTGTAACTTAGGACAATCACTTGCATCACGAACGTACAAAAAGTTTGACGTCATCCGCGAACATTAGGCACTTAGCGAATTTAAAGCAATTTGGTGGTCGTTAATAAATAAAAGAAATAGCAGTGGGTCTTTAGTGAGTACCCTGAGGTATATCTGACCATGCGTCGATAAATAGTCTTGAAGTTATAACTCCTAACTTAATAAATAGTTTCCTGTTTGACCTTGCGAAGAAATTTATGAGAATGCCACTAATTCCATAACTTTTGCAAAAGTATGGTATGACAGACCTTATCGAAGGCTTTGGAAAAGTCTGTGTAAATCACATCAAGTTGTGCCTGCTTTCCGAACGCACCCACTATACTATTCGTAAATAGGGCCAGTTCGAACAGGTTGATCTTTCAGGTGTTGATGATTAGAGATTAAATCTCGAACATGGTTAAATAACTTTCATTGGGTTATATAATTGAACAATTTGGCAAGCGTCCCCTGTATAACGATAGGACTTAAAGACCGAAACAATTTGGCATAACTTCCACTGTTCGAGAAAAGTACCCTTATTGATACAATCGTGGAAAAGCTGGGATATGGGCACTTGAAAAAATAGGCGAAAATCCCTCGGAGTCATGTTTGGAACTGGACTTTAGGGGATAGTACATCCTCTTCGGCGATTGAAAAGGATGTTATAGAAGGTTAAGATGTAGAATGAAATGTAGGCGATATAGGAATTCTATGATTCTCATTCTGAAAACTTTGATTCACTTTCTGAAAAAATGTTGCAGACAAGTCGCAGGAGTCGACAGTATTGTCAGAGATAGCGCCATCATATTCCAAGTTCGTTGTGAATCCATTTGTTTTCCTTCTGGAATCTATAAATTTCCAAAAGCCACTCGGCTTGGACTTTAAATTCGTTTGTACGGTATACATATAGTGCCTAAATAAAAATTTATGAAGATTATCATACTGCTTTCTTAAATGAATGAATTTTAAGAGGATTGACTTCAGAATTATTTTCCTTGAACCTCTTAAAAGCCTTATTTTTTATACTCAGCGTGCTCTGCACAGAGAGTATGTTATTTTGATTGGATAACGGTTGGTTGTACAGGTATAAAGGAATCGAGATAGATATAGACTTCCATATATCAAAATCATCAGTATCGAAAAAAAAATTTGATTGCGCCATGTCCGTTCGTCCGGCCGTCTGTCCGTTAACATGATAACTTGAGTAAATATTGCGATAACTTCACCAAATTGGTACACGAGCTTATTTGGACCCAGAATAGATTGATATTGAAAATGAGCGAAATCGAAAGATAACCACGCCCACTTTTTATACAATATAGCATTTTGGAAAACACAAAAAACCTGATTATTTAGTAAATAATACACCTAGAATGTTGAAATTTGACGTGTGGACTGATATTGAGACTCTTGATAAAAATTTGAAACAATTGTTTAAAATGGGCGTGGCGCCGCCCACTTGTGATAAAATCAATTTTACAAATATTATTAATCATATCAAAATCGTGAAATCTATCGTAACAAAATTCGGCAGAGGTTGCCTTTACTATAAAGAATACCTTGAAGAAAAATTAACGAAATCGGTTAAGGACTACGCCCACTTTTATACAAAAGATTTTTAAAAGTGTCGTGTACGAATATAATAAGCTATATCTTTGCAAAAAACAGCTTTATATTAATGATATTTCCCAAGTGGATTTATAACAATAAATAGGAAAAACTCCAAATTTTAAAAAATGGGCGTGGCACCGCCCCTTTTATGACTAAGCAATTTTCTATGTTTCGGGAGCCATAACTCGAAGAAAAATTAACATATCGTAATGAATTGTGTGCACATATTTTTTTGTGCAGAAAATATGTCTAGTAAAAATGGACGGGATTGGTTAAAGACCACGGCAACTTAGATATAAAACAAATTTAAAAGGACCGTAGTCTAGAATAATAAAATAAACATAACTTAGCAAAAAAGAGTTTTGAATCAATGATATTTCACTTAGCAAGTTTATTGCAAGAGGAAATGGGGAGACATTTTTTTTTAAACTGGCGGTACCACGTGTTATGTAGAAAAGTAATTTATCTGAAATGAAATGTGCAATTGAAGCTCACGCTGAGTATATAAAGTTCGGTTACACCCGAAATTAGACACCTTTACTTGTTTTCTAATAGAATTTTCAACAGAGGCGCAATTAAATGAAATTATTTAAGATGTAAAGCCACCTTCACGAGTAAAAACTGCATGGAATTTTTTAAACGAAAACAGAAGAATGTTGAGCAAATTCATAACAATTGCTGCAATAAGTATGCATTTGTGTGTTTATTAATAAAAACTTCTCGAATTTTTGAATGGGAAAATAACGTCAGTATAGTCAATTGAACGAAGCCTCTCTACAGGTCAAGTACAACCGGTACGCAGTGTAGTGGGCATAATTCTCGTCTGACTGGAATGAACATTTCATTTACCTACTTTGTGTATTCTTAAGACTATAAGGTAGAATTTCAAGGAAAAAAACGAATTTCCAAAAGCTCAAAGGTGGTTTAAACCCCTTAAAATCATTTAAATTTTCATTGTTTTATTATATCAAAAACTTTAATGTGTTGTTGTTGTTGTTGTATTCATAAGGACACTTTCCGAAGGTCTTGAGGAGTGTTATCGAGTTGATGGTCCTTTGCCGGATGCAGACGCGGTACGTTCCGGTACCAAGCCCGACCATCTCGGGAACGATTTGTTATGATCACATGAGACCATCTAGGCCATCATGCCCTCCCAGCCCCTACATTCCCTAATAAACCGATAAAGTCGTAGGCTCAAAATCTCGTCTATAGGTAACTCAAATACATATTTAATAATAATATGATTATGATACATTAGTAAAACTAATATCTATGCGCAAATTTTTCTTTCCTTTGAGGAAGCAAATATATGAATGATATCATCAAAATTTATGATTTCAATTTATCTTTTCCATACCTAATAATGTTAAACCCGCCGTCCTCCCATGCCACAGGATCATTTGATTTTTTAGGTCGTTACAATTCAAATATTTGATGTTTTTATGTCTATGTTAATAAATTTCTTTATAATTCTGCTACGTATTTACTTTGTTGGTGATATTATATTTTTAATATGCAAGCATATGTATGTACGAAGTGAACACTTACTATATTTTAATCATATTCTGTTTCATAATAATTCTACCATTTATTAAATATACAAATGTACATGTTAAATTTTACTATAATTTCATAAAGAAGTCTCCTTGTAAATTTGCCTAACGACCATCTACATACATATCAGAGAACAGCCATAATCGAACAGAACAACATTCGATTACATTCGGCAACATGATCGTGTTAATGATCCAACTTACTTAAACGAATATAATCGACACTGATTTAAAATCAACCAACTTATTGCATGCGTGAATATAATCAATTCAGGCGTTTGCTCGTTTGCCTCAACCGCGATTACTTTCATCGAAATGAAAAGGCAAATATGAAAACTCCATGCGTCTGAATATTTGCATGATTCTTCTGCCCTTACGTCACGTCCACAAGCTACATATAAACATACATATAAACATTGCGTACGGTTCTGTTTGTTTGCCGAACTAAACGATACTAATTCTCGTGCTTTGATTTTATTCTCCAAATTTAAATAGTGTTAAATGTACAGCATTTTTGGAAGTACACATTTCGTATTTTGAAATATATTGCAAATTTGACATTATTTCCATGTGGAAAACACATTATTAAAATGTAATATCTAAAGTTTTTTCATATCAAAAACACATTTCAAAAATGTTAAATTCAAATTATTTCCGTGTATATATGACTTTTTTTATAAAAATTTTTCAGTTCAGTTTCTTTCTTTTGAATTTTATATACGTATACGTTAGATCTCATGCATAGACTCAAAAACAATGAATTCTACTTATTCCTGAAGGAGGTACTTCGGTTTTTTTTTATCAATTTATCTATGATTAATATTACAGGATGCGATTTTGTGGCTTTTCCTAATGTTCACATGTTGTTGAAAATCTTGTGTACGCTTCCAGTACCAACAGCAACGAACGAGAGATCTTTTCCAACTCTTAGGCTGATTAAAAACTATTTGAGAAAAACGATGAGTGAAAAGCGATTGAATGGCTGTGCATCACTAAGCATCCACCGTGATCAATTGTTACCGCTGATGAAGTTTTAGATGAAATGGCAAAAAAAGCCGACGCATGCGCTTCAGTTTTTAATGTAATCTTTTCAAATCTTACTCTAAATACACGTACTTTAATTTAAAGCTAACGACAACATTTTTTTTATTTATTTAACTGAAAAAAAAATTTTTTTTGATCCCCCCCAAAGGCAATTTTCTGGGTACGCCCCTGATGGCAGGAATAGTGTTCGTGGTATTACACATATATGGGGTATTTCATCCCATTTCGACCAATTTTGAACCCGACCCCTTTAGAATTGGCTGAAAGTTTTTCTTCTTTTTCTAGCTTACGAAAGACGTTTTTCAGACGTTTTTCAAATTTTTTCATCCAACTCAAAAAAAGTTATGAATTAAAAAAAAACACCGTTTTTGTTTTCAAAATGCTATAACTTTTTCAAAAATTGACCATTTGGGATCTTTTTTTTTAATTTTGTTTTTAAATGTACTTTTCGGAAAAGAAATTCAAAAAAATTTTTAAAGTTTTTTTTTGTAATTTTTCAGTTTTTCGAGATTTTTCGAATTTCGCCCTTTTCTTTCTTTTTTTTCTCATAAAAAACTTCAATAAATTCTGCAATCATCCCCAGTAATCCCGGAGAGGGCGAGAATTTTTTTTTATTTAATTGAAAAAAAAACTTTAAACATTTTTTTGTATTTTTTCCGAAAAGTACATTTAAAAACATAATATGATCCCAAACGGTCAATTTTTGAAAAAGTTATAGCATTTTGAAAACAAAAACGGTGTTTTTCTAAAAATTCATAACTCTTTTTGAGTTGGATGAAAAAAACTTTAAAAACTTCTGAAAAACGTCTTTCGTAAGCTAGAAAAAGAAGAAAAACTTTCAGCCAATTCTAAAGGGGTCGGGTTCAAAATTGGTCGAAATGGGATGGAATACCTTATATACATATATATATATAAATTAGCCGTACCCAACAGATGATGTTCTGGGTCACCCTGGTCCACATTTTTGCCGATATCTCGAAAACGCCTTCACATATACAACTAAGGGCCACTCTCTCTCTCGTACAAAGCACACTCCCTTAAAATACTCATTAACACCTTTCATTTGATACCCATGTCATACAAACACATTCCAGGGTTACCCTAAGTTCATTTTCCTACATGGTGATTTTCCCTTATTTGACAAAGGATGAAGGAACTCCGTTTCAAAAAACGTCACCCTTGGTCTGCAATTTCGGACTATTGTCGGACTCATGATTAGGAAAGCTTCGAAAATATTTCAGGGGTGATTCTAAAAAAATGATAAAGAAATGCGTTCAAATTTAACCAAATTTTCATATTTAAAAAAAATATTCAAATACATAAAACGAATTGATAGCTAAAGAAAGATAGCAAAGGCAAGTTGCTTCACTTTTTAGTATTACCATTTGTATGTATCCATGAAAAAGACATGTACTTAATTTAAGAACATTGGCCCCATTCATAGAACATTTGATCATATGTGAAGACCAGCCGTTCTGTTTTCAAGCAAATAGTGTCAGGTCAAGAAAAATATTGTTATTCGTTCGTTTCTCAACAACAAAACAGTGGGAACATGAAAGTTTGAATTGAGTCCGGTGGTGATAAATTTTAGAGCTGCGTTTTTTCTGAGTTTATAGTGTTATTCATTGAGAAAAGATTGTCGCGTCCGTTATTTCGCGTCCTTAACCTTACTTATGTTTATATCCAGCGTTTTAAAAAGAAATTTCAGATTCCGAAAATCTACGGGCATTGGGTCTTTATTTCACCTTCTGTTTCTTATCTAAGGAATGTAAAATCTTCTTTTAGCTTCGTTGAGTTTTGCGCACTTAGCCTTAAAAAATTACATCTCAACATTCCGTTCTTGTCTTTTCAGCTGTGTGAACGTGCAGTGTCATCCTCGGTTCAACTGCAATATTTCGGACTTTTTTGGTTGAGCTGAAAGTTAAAATAGGCCTAAAAGTTGGTGTATGTGCTCTATTATGGCATTTTGGCGGAGTTGGGAGAAGCAATGCTTCCCTGACCTGGATTTAGGGTGGTTTTTGCACTCCTCAGTGAGATTTAAAACCTGGCGTGGTGACATTTAAAAAACCAAACGCGTTTTATATACGTAAGGAAATATAACGGGATAGTGGAAAAAACATGGAAACAATTACTGATTTTGCGCCTGCCGTGGTGCCATTTAAAAAACAAAAAATTAACATTTCGGGAAATAACGGAATTTAAATATTATTGAACAATGGAGCTGTAGTGAATAACGTAGGAACATGTGAGATGAAACTACAAAAAACTTGAGGAATAAGAATTAAGGCAACCTGGCATTTTAAGGGCTCTCGTAAGCACCTTGCCATACGACGCTTGCGAATGCAGTGTAATTTAGATCAAAACAATTCCCTTACTTGTCGCGTCCGAACCGCATTATATATGGTCATATACTTATATGTACTTACATTTTTGAGGTATCTAAAATTTTTGCTTCAAATATTGTAATATCCGTTTAGTCCGCTGCTCATGTTCTCATTTATGCAGGTTTAAGCTTGGAAACAGATAAAACGAATTACGTGTACTGTTCTTTAAAAATACATTCATTGTACACATGTCATCTTAATAGCACTATTCCACTTCGCAATCACATATGGGCAACTCCATGGTAATGGACGCGACATTCGCACGTATTTCATCCTGCATAAAAGAGAACATTAGAAGCGGATATTACAATATCTGAAGCAAAAATTGTGGGTACCTCAAAAATGGAAGTACATATGAATGACCATATATAATGCGTTTCGGCCGCGGCAAGATATATATGTAATTTTTAATGCTTGTGAAAGTATGCCAAACTTAACACAGCTAAAATGAGATTTTACACTCCTTAAATGAGAGACAGACGGGAAATAAAAACCCAATATAGATTTCGAAATCTGAAATTTCTTATTAAAATGCTGGTTATAAGCATAAGCAAGGTTATGGATTCGGAATAACGGAAGCGACAGTTTTTCTCAATTAATAACATAAAAACTAGAAAAAACGCCGTTCCAAAATCCAACACCGCCAGACTCAATTCAAGCTTTTCATGTTCTCACTCTTTTGTTCTTGAAAAACGAACGACCAGTTCTTAGAATATCAATATTGTTCTTGATATGACACTACAGTGATACCATTTGTTTAAACACACTCTTAAGTTTAATTTTACCACTTTGGATTTCTTTTGTTTATGTATTCATAACAACAGATTCTAGCCCATATTCTTTGTTCATCTAACGGAAATTCGAACTTACTAAGAAACCTAGTTTCGTTGTTGTTGTATTCTTATCATCACTTATTCAAAAATACTACTACGAATAGGTGCATATTCGTTTAAACGCAGCAACTTTATTTTAAATATTTATTCATTTATTAAATTTTTACCAATAATTGATCCTCCGTTTTATTAATGGCTTCTTATATTTAACTGGCTAAATTTTGCAGCAGCATACTGCTTAAATCTTTCCAAGCTTCTTTAATAGCCAAATTCAACTCTAATTGAGTTCTGTAAAGGTGTCCGTGGACTTTTGTCCATAAATTTGGCTCTACAAAGTTCTTCTACCGGCTTCGATACGGTCTTTTCACGTTTATCATGATTCCAGGTCACATAGAGCCCACGTCATGCAATCAGTTCATGGGCTAAATAAATTTGAGTTGCGGAAAATTCTAAGAATTCTTACTTTCTAAGCCTTGGAATCAGATTCATGGGTCATGAAAAAACCAACTTCGTAGATGTGGTATTTTGATTAACATTTCTAACTACTGGACCTAATAAGTTGATGTACCTAAGGGGTTTATAAGTCATTTCAGTAATGTCTACTCACTTCTCACAAATGTTTCTGCGTAAAAATGTTGTCGTCGAAAATATACTTAACGAATTCAAAGAAGTCAAAACTTGGGCGGAATCGTCACATACGATCCGTGATCGAATGCCGTTTTTCAAATCGCAATAGTTTCAAAATGGTGCAGCGGATTAAAGAAATATCTGAACTACACTGAAAGAAAAATACTGGTAAAATCAGCCGAAATACGGGTCAATTCAACCGAAATTTCTGTCAATTTTATCCATCGCAACAAGATGTTGAATCAACTGCGCACAAATCGTTGATTCGTAATTGACCGTTTTAGTAGTCAAATTAACAAAAAAACAGCTTTGCACGAAAGTACATATGTTGCCATATACATACAAAAAAATAAATGTAAGGCGCGATAACCTCCGAAGAGATCTAAGTCCGAGCTTGTCTTCCAATTTGCGTCGTGCTCCTCTTGATTTTCGCTACAAATTGGCTGGACGGGACCTACATGTTTATGCCGACTCCGAACGGTATCTGCAAGGCAGATGAATTTTCACTGAGAGCTTTTCATGGCAGCAATACACTCGGAGCGCTTGCCAAACACTGCCGAGGGGCGACCCCGCTTAGAAAAATTGTCTTCTAATTGAAAAACCTTATTTCTAAAATTTTGATGTTGCTTTGCCCGGGGTTCGAACCCAGGGCATACGGTGTGGCAGGCGGAGCACGCTACCATCACACACCGCGGTTGCCGCCATACATACATACGTAAATATGTGAATACATAAATACGCATGCTTGATACCATAGCACTATTCGCACCAACAATGCAAATGCAGACGTTACCGACGAGGATTCCGGCGAGGAAGATAAGTTGATATAAATAATTTAACAGCTTCGCAAATGAACAGCAGAGTTGAAGTATTTTCGCAATACAATGTGCATGATGAGTGGGATTCTGATGATGACATACCATGTCTGAAGTAAAAAGTTCTCCCGAGAAAAAGAATCTTAAAAAAAGAAAACAATATCACTACGTAAAGGAAGACGTTTTAGCGCAGATGCTGAGTTTACAAACACTGATGATGTTCTCGATTTAGCTGACATTCATCTACTGCTCTTTTTACTCAATATTTGACGATGAGTTATTTGAAATATTGACAAGAGAGACAAATAGGTATGCAGCTCAAAGAAATAGAACACTCCAGGTGGATATATTTGAAATGAAATGTTTCATTGGAGTACTGCTTATTAGTGGATACATTCCAATCCCAAGAAGAAGAATGTTCTGGGAACACTCGAAAGATTGCAGCAACGAACTGGCTTGTGAAGCTATATCAAGAAAACAAATTCGAGCTCATAATCTCCAACATCCATTCTAATGATAACAATCTTTAGACCAGTCTGACAAATTTTCGAAAGTAAGACCATTGTTTACACACTTGAATAAAAAGTTTATGGAAGCTGCCTATACTGAGAAAATCATGGCGTAGATGAAGCCATGGTTCCTTATGCAGAAACACGGCTGTAAGCAGTATATTCATGGCAAACCAATACGCTACGGTTACAAGCTGTGGGTTGGTACGACTCGGCAAGGCTATATAAACTGTTCGAACTTATCAAGGAGCTTCCACAAATATCAGTGAAATTATAAGGACCTTGTTGTTGGAACGTCGGTAGTGCGAGAATATGCTGACGTTTTGAGGTCAAAATGGAAGGACCAACATTTTCATTTGTATTTCGATAATTTTTTTCTTCAATCTCTCTACTTGAACAACTTACCAATAAACAGATTTTGGCACGGCATAATGAGGGAGAATCATATTTCTGGAAGCGCTTTAACTAATTCAAAGAATATGAAGAAATTGCTCGTGGTAGTTACGATTTCATCAAAATTGCTGATAGCAACAATAATATTCCTAAAGTGGAACGACAATAATATCGTGACCTTTTGTTCCAATGCAATCGGAGTGAATCCCACAAATTTGACCACGCGTTACTCACAAAAGGAAAAGAAATACATACAAGTCGAACAACCATGTGTCGTAAAATATTATAATAAGAGCATAGGAGGGGTTGACAGTTCAAACCAAAATATTAGTCTTTACCGCACTGCCATAAGAGGTAAGAAATGGTATTTTCCCCTCATAATCCATTGTGTGATATGGCTGTTCAAAATGCCTGGCAGATACATAAATATAATGGTGGAGCAATGGATCAATTATCTTTCAGAAGAAGTATTGCGACAACATTGCTCGCACCAAAATAAAGGGGTAATGTCTATCAAAAACGACATCCTTCACAAAGTTCCATCGACGATTTGTGGTATGATCCAATGGATCATTTGGTAATTCCACAAGATAACAAACCAAGTGTGGCGCTTGCCATTAAAAGACAACAACAAGGTGCGAAAAATGTAATATAGGATTACGTGTAAAATGGTTTGTTACTATCACAGGAAATAATTTAAATGATGTTATAGTATACCATGTGCTTAATGTCCTATATATAGGACGGCTCTAAAATCCAACTTTCAAAAATAAAATTTTTTAAATCATTATCAATTCGTGTCATTCAAGGGGAATAATACAAATCACGATGAAAAGTTCCTGTAAAACGAATGGACATATCTGGGTTAATTTATAGTTTAAACCTCGCTTTTCAAATAAAAATGAAAATAGTAGTCATAAAACTGATTCTCAATTCTTTCAGTTGCAGCTCAGCTCATTCTCAATTCTTCTCTCGCATGTAGTTGCCACACTTGCTTGCTTTCGAACAAAACTTTGTAGTATAAAGGTTTGACGTAACAATTTAAAAAGAGAACTTGTAAGTTATAGAAAAGCAAAAAATCAAATCGCAGGAAGGTAATTCACCACTGGAGTAACTTTACATGTAATTCGGCAAGTTTAATTTACGTAAAATTTTATTTGATTCCAAAACAACTCAAACTTTTATGTTGTCGGAAACATCAACATAATTTTTTATTATCTTATTAGATTCGTTCGCGTGAGTGAAAATCGTAAAAACTTGAGCAAAATGTTACTAAAATCCTGAAAAATCCTGTTCGTTCAAAAAAAAACGTTTGCAACAAGAGGCGCAATTTCGCATTTGCTTGGAGGAGAAGTTGCAAAATTGTACCGATAAATAGGTGTCCCGGTATCCATAATTTTTGCCACAGTAAATTCAAAAAGGGCTTTTTCGTTTTGTATTGATAACTGAAAAACTAGCTTTTTGTTGTTTTCCCATTTGTGTGTTTTTTCGATTTGGTGGTTTTCTTATTTTGGTGTTTTTTTAATAAGTGGCACCATCGTCATAAGTACAAAGTAGAGAGCGCAGTGAGCGTAAAATTCTCTTTGCAATTTGCTCATGTATTGACTGTTTATCGCTGTTGAAATGACCATGAAGATCAGTTGTATTAATAGAAAAATCAGTTAGATTGAATTAGAATCTGTCAATTTTACAGATTTTGTTAACTAAGAGCGACAATTTCTCTTCTGTTGAAATGACTAAACTAATTTGTTCGCTTGACAAAGAACTCGGTCGAATTAACCATAATTCGACCAATTTTACCGAATCTCCGTTAAGTCAAGAACAACAGAACCGATTTGTTGATTTTACTTGCACCATTGCTTTCAGTGTAGGCACTACGAATACTCACTAGATCCATAATATATTGTTACGAATGCTGGCGGCACTAAGGGGTACTGGCCGATGGTAAGCAGTGACGTGAATTCACATCAACAATTAAATCATTATGTCTACACATACGCGTGCACGCGCGGAGAAGCAACGCACAAGCACATGCAGATATCAACAGTTTAGTGATTCGAAACTTAGCAGAAGATTGCAAATAAGAGGATTGCAGTAAATTCGTTACAATATTATTATATTATTTTTAAATAGTTGGATAGCCTAATTGTATCTCTTAAGTGAAAATAGTTTTCGATCCGTTATCTTATGTTACGATTCCATAGCTGAATTGTTGATATATTTAAAAGAAGCTTCTAACGTTGTATAACAAGTATGGAATAAAAAACTACTTGCAAAGTTTAGCCTAACAACTTTAAAATTTGTTTTGTCACCGGTCGGACACAGCTGATATCGTGCGATACATCCAATACAGAAGAAAAAGGATTGTATGATTTGATACTTAAATCAACTTCAATCAAGATGATCTACGGTAGTTTTTTTTCCTATTAATCACTTGAATGGTAAATCACAAATGTTTGACAGCTTTTGCAAAACAAGCCATTCAACCTAATTCATATTGTTCAATAAGCACTTTATTTTAAGAGTAAAGAAAAGTTAAGATCAAATTTTATATTTTTAGATTGTTTGAAGGTTTTAACAACATTTATATCCACATTTTCTCCAGTTTTATCAGATATATTTTCTCCGCATCAAGGTTCACTTTTCGCAATTGACTCTTGGGCTCTATTTTAAACCAGGAGTTTTACAAGAGTTAAATTCTTAAATATTTTGTTTTGGGCAAGAAGTTAATCGCTTTTTTTATTTCCCTTACTTATATTAAGTCGGTTGAATGTTTGTTCGCATATTCAATACAAACCTTGCAATCGATTTTTGAGTAACTGTCATTGAGCTACATATGTGAACTTCACACATGGTTTACCCTTTGGAACTGTTGGGACACATACATCCCAGAAATTATTTTTTTATAAAAAAATTAATAAAAATATAAATTCAAGATAATTTAATATTAAATATATACTTTAAAAATATATAAAAAAACTAAATATATTAATAAAAAAAAAAAAAAAAAAAAAAAACACAAAAAAAAAAAAAGAAAAAAAAATAATAAAAATAATATCACTTTAATCACATAATATAAATAATATTATTAATTATAAATTATTTTTAAATAATTTATAATAATATATTAATATTTTCATAAACTATAAATAAGAAAATTATTAACATATTATTAAATATTATAAAAACAAAATTTTAAAAAATTATATAAAAAAAGAACAGAAGAAGAAAAGAAGAAAAAAAGAAAAAGCAACAGAGAGGTAAAGATTAGTATTCATAGAATTATCAGATAGGGTTGTAAATTAGTGTAACACAGAAAGATCCCTGTTGTGAATAGTAGTGTAGGATTTTTCAGTGATTGAAAAAGAGAAAAGAAAAAAAAGAAAATTAATACACGGTGTGACAAAAATAATTGAGTGAAAAAAATTAACTATATAAATTATAATAGAACAATAAAAAGCAAATATGGAAATTTTATGAAATTGGAAAATGTATTATTTATAGAAAATGAAAAATATTTATAGTTGTGTGAACAAATATATATATATGAATATTAATGAAATTGAAAAAAATTGAAAAACTCAAGTTAATTGAGAAAACCACTACTTAACTTTGGATATAATGTTAAAACATAAACAAAAAAATCTGCAAATTTTGACCGTTTTAAAATAGATAATTGAAGCACTCCTATAAAAACCACCTAAAAAAAACATATAATATTAGAGAACAAATAATCATTAACTAAAGTTTCACAGGTCTTGTATTGTTAGTTCATTTTTGATTAGATTTCTTTTTCAATCCGCTCATTCTTTCTTTTTTTTTTTTGCTTATTTTCTCTTTTTGCCTTTTTTTATATTCTATTTCTTTTTTATTTTTTTTCTTTTTTTTGCTCATCTCCATTTTCTTTTTTTGCTTTGTGTTCTGTTGCTGCCACCTTTATTTTTTTTGGTATATTATATTAATTTCTTATATCGCACGCATCTTAGAAACCAATACTGGTCTCATCTCCCTACCTCTCCGTTAAACCCTCATTTCCTTTCAGTTATACCATTTTCTCTCCTTATCATTTTTTTCCCTTCTTCCTTTTGTCTTTGTCTTTTTCCTTTTTGTTTTTTTGTTCTTTTTCTCTTTTTTTTTCTATTGTTGTCTTTTTTTCTTCTTTATTTGTCCCTCCTCGCTCCTTTGTTGTACCCTGTTCTCTCTCCGTTACGTTTCTCTTTCACCTTCTATTTTCTCTTCTTACTTTTCTTTGCGTCCCCTATTTTTTTCCTCTATTATTTTCTTTACACGTGTCCTGTAAAATCAAACACCATTCGATCCGAATAAGACACTATTAATAACTACCCTATACTACATTACTATCATACATCAGAGTCAGCCATTTATAATTTCTAAAATATAGAAACTTTGTTTGTTTTCCCCATTTTTTAGTTTTCCCCTTTTTTTGTTTTTTTTTCTTTTCTTGTATTTTCGTCCCTTTTTGCCCATCTCTTGTCTTTTAGTTTCTCCCTGCTTTCATTTTACTCACTACCAAAACTTATCCCTCTTCATACACGTTTCTTTTCTATACTACATTGTATTTGTATTTTGTTTTTTTGTAGTTTCTCTTTTTTTGTCTCCTGGTCTTTATTTTTACATATTATACTTTATTCCAAATTTTTATCCTCTTACTCTATTTTTTAAATAACCACTCGCCCGCCCTTCTTTCGTTTTTCGAAGCCCCCCCCACTACTCTCTTTGGATTTGGTTTTTCCTGTCATATTTGTGACCTATGTACCCACCTTTAGCACGCCTTATCGCCTATTTTCAGTTCTCCTTCCCCGGTCCTTCACGATCGCTCCGTGCTGGTATAACGCGTTAGGATTTTTTTACAAGTAATTGTACTCATTTGTTTCCTTTTATTTGCTGTTCCCCCACACATTTCATCCACTTCAGATTATTAGGGTTTTGTTATTTCTGTCTTGCGTTTAGTGATCATTTCTAAACACTACTATTCCTACTGCCCTATCCTTCCGTCCAGTCTAAGAGCTTTTTCTTCTTTTTCTTCCGACTTTTTTTTTTTCCTTCGTCCTCTCTGTCCTTTTTCTTCCCACCCCTTGGCCCCCGCACCCATCTCTCCCTTCTCCTTCACCCCATCTTTTTTTCTCTCGTTTTTTCTCTGTCTTCCTTTTTTTTTCTTTTCTTGCCTCTCCCGGAACTTTACCAGTTCCGTCCTTCTCATCACTACTATCTGAAATGAGATTTTATGTAAAGACGAAGACATCGCGTGCCATACCCAAGTTTTTGTGATAATGTTTTGTGACACTTATACTACCTTATGATAATGGTTCGGTAACTTTAGATTATTTTCACGGCGATGCAGTGGACCAACTATATGATATCCCTTACAGACACAAGAAGCAAGATAGAAGGGGAAGGAATAGTACGACGCACGCACGATCATCTCATTAAAACACCGATATGAAGAAGGGGATTAGCCTGAAGAATTACGACGAAATTACTGAAAACTTAGAACAGACATTAGGTGAAACACTCATGTTAATGTGGCTCAACCTCACTACAGAACTGACTACACAACCTGGAGGTAATTACGTCCAGTAGTTAGAAATGTTAATCAATAATGCACGGTTAGCACGAAGATCTACCTGACCACTATCAAAGTCTTTTAAATCTTATAGCGTACTGATTGTATAACTAAGAAAGCATTAACAATAATCAGATATAAAGCGTAGGAGAAAAATTTCCTTATGTTAGGTTGCTAACAGGATTTAGAAGAGTGCGTGTAAGATTTTATTACTTGTATATGAGACCACACCAACTGACAACGAATCAAGAGTAAAAAAATTCGTATGAAATCTGGAGTGTTGGACAAGGACCTTCACGAGATTGAAGTAAAATCACAGTAGAAATGAGTAATTTGTGGACTGGAGAATGACAGAATATTGTGGAGTTCAACCTGAAACAAAAAAATGCTCCTATTACATAGTTTCAACTTTTCTTATGTTTGGAACAATTTGAACATGGACGAATGTGGGCAACAGTGGATGTGAAACAAATTTATTTGTTGATTGTGGATGGCTGTGAACTATGTGTTGGTAAGTTGATTGAAGATAGCCCGGAACAGAACAAAAAGAAGAAAGGAACAACTTCCTTATTTTCCGGAAAGAGGGTACACCTGTACTGACTTCTGCCTTGCAGAGAAACGAACCCAAACCTGCCCAATGCCTACAAATCCATGAGGACAACCGTTTTCCACACTATTGGTAGGAACGCTATGCGCATCACATTGACAATTACTCCGTTTCGGGTTTTTGGAAGCGGCAGGAGGACGGAACCATCTCCGGACACACCTTTTTCCTTGGGCCTGCCTCGTCCGTATTGCAACCACCCTTGGACTCTGTGCCTCTGTAGGATAGTCCAAGTTCCTATCATATTTCAAGGATATCTGAGAACCCATAATTCTTTCGTCCACTATCTTTCACCCCGTTAACGTTTCGGACTACACCATCTACAAGACATAAGAAAAATCATTAAAAGAAATAATAACAAAAGTCAGAAGTTACATATAAGCTCGCCCCCCAACAACCACAAATTGACGCCAAAAGCAAAAGGCTAAAAAAAGAGAAAACACACGTTAATTAGCAAACAAATTATATTATATCATTATCAAAAGCTAAAGAAAAAAGTAATTTAATTTTGTATACCTCTTCGAAGAAAACAAGATTCTATATTGTTAGACAAATTAAGTAAAAAACAGAAAAAAAAAGAGAAAAGGTGGATCGATTCAGAACAAGTATCATAAGAAAGAAAATTGTAGATCAAACAAATAAAATAAAAAAAAAAAAACGAAAAAAAGGTTAAATACAGAAGATAAGCAGAAAAAGGCCAAGAGATAATGGGGAAAAAAAAAACAACACAAGTTTAAGTAAAAAAATAAAGTAAAAAAATAACAAAAAAGCACAAAAACAAAAGGTAAGTAAAAAAAAAAGATTTAAGAAATAGAAAAACAAAAGGGGTTAAAAAAGTAAAACATAGTGGGGGATTTTAATAACGAGGAAAAGTAACGGATAGAACGATCACAAAATAAAATAGAAAAAGTCTAACGAGACCACAGACATCGGAACATAAGCCAAAATACAACTACCCTTTTAACAACTAACTCCATTATACCCCCTCTTCTTTCTGATGAGACCCCCACCAATTCAGCTAGAGAGTTACAAAACCCAAAATATGATTATTCTGAGGAGTCCACAACAAATGCTGGACCACCTTCTGATAAGAGCGATATCTCGAAAAACAAACTGGACAGAGTTACCCTTAACACTGGATCGGGAAATTACAGGGAAATATTTAAACTACATCGAGCTTTTTTAAAAATACGTCTATCTTAAAAAGACACCTAGTTTTAAATTTGGATTAATAAACGCACTATAAATCGGTTTACACAAAAAATGAAAACCCCGGCATGTATCTAAGATGAGGGGGGGGGGTTTTTACCCACCCACAAAAAACCAGCTGGAGTCACCCACCTTTATGGACACGATATCTCACGAAAAAAAAAAGAGCGAAAAAACACACCCTGATTAAAGTCGAAAAAACTACCCCACGAGACACTCACCTTTTAAGATAAAACCCTCACATAATGTTACCTTTAATTTGAATATAATACCCATCAACTAGTATACAAACAAAATTCTAAAAGTGGGGTCAGCCCCGGGCATCCACATTTAATGGGGAGAAGGCATATAATCTTTCAGAAAAAAACAGGGGTCGTCCACCGTTTAAAATGGAACAAACTAGAAGGCAAAATGACTTCCACTTATCTTAAAAATACATCACGTGGTAACAGCCTTTTCTTTGGATCACCCATATCGTACTCGTAAACCAAGCAACGAAATTCTAGGGATAAGACACATAAACAGCTGGCATCCCGAATGTAACGAGCACGGATATCTAACGAAGCGTGAAACGGTTCACGGAAGTCACCCAGTGGAACTATGGCCCAACTTACCCTCATAAAATATCTTTAAATGCCTTATCATTCATGATATTCTTACTAACAGTGGGTCATACAAAACCCAGAGCATTACTCAAAGGAGGTTTATCCACTCTGAGTTCCCACCAATTTATATATCAGTCCATGGTTATTTATATTTCAACCGATCAGTATGGTGTCAGCATAGTCTCTCCAAAATTCTCTGCAGATATTTGATCATAATATGTCTTACCAGTCGTTGTTAACACCCCACGAAAACCGACACCCTCCTCCTCACGTACGTATGAGTTTTGGAAAAAAAAACCAAACATAATTGTAAGAGATATCGGACAAACACAAAAACAAATGTTATTTTATATATTCGGTGGTCGAGTGAGGGAACACGGAAAAAATATACATGAACGAAAATTATAATCGTAAAGTTGAAAAAAATTTTTTAGGAAAGCAGGTTTCTCATATGAAAAAAACACTCTTCAATATAATTAAGATGCAAGTGTCACGGAAAAACAAATAGTTCAAAATAAGAAATCTCGAAATCCGCAAGGATCGAAAAGTTGTCATTCTTTTTTCTGGTAGGCGAGTGAGCGGGAAACAATTTTTTTCGCTGAAGCCCTAGAATGCCTCTATCCTGAAAAAAAAAAACGAACACAGCGCGATAGTCGGTTAAACTTATCTACCTCCATACAAAATCCAAACCCCACCCAATAATCCCAACCCTATATACGACATCTAGTATTCACTTTTAACAAGAGACTAGATAAGTTACAATATTATATATATATATACTGGTTTTTATTCAAGACGAGACCAGAAGCTGTACATGAAACTATATATAGATTTTTGTAAATTCGCATAACCATGTATAACCCAATTCAAACTCGCACCTAAATCACTGGACAAATAGATATCATGATATTTACAACATGTCAATTCAAAATGATCACTAGGGAGAGCGAAGAATTAAACAAGGAAAATTTTACATTTCAACGGCCCCATGGCACACCGTCCTGTCCCGAGCTTACACCGTGGAGTGACCGGTAGATGCTTTGAAATCAATCAGTGGCCAAAAGTCGAGTTTTATTTTGTTGTTTTTTCAACAAAAAAAATATATTACCAATTTCTCACTTTTAAATAATACTCCCTGGCGTTCCTAGTTAGTTTCACAAATGGGAATTTTAGTATATACATATCCCAAAACCCAATATATAATCGGCCAGACATACTGACCGTCAACGGATCTAACCCGGTTCACGCAACATCTTCAAAAAGTTGTATAAGAAAAATTTGAAGCTGTGAGATTGCAGTTCGGATAGTTAATTTTTGATTAAAAAGCTAATGTTTTAGGAGCTCGATAAATTCACATATGTAACTAAAAATTATGACAAGCCTTTAAATACGGAGGGTCGTACTGAATTGTTTAGGCCTTAAATACCAAAATGGAGTGAGAGGCGAGGATTTACACAATTGGGTTGATAGGATTGAGAGGTATGAAAGTTATAAGGATATGTGAAGAGATTCAATTATAAGTTAGGATTTTGTATACGCAGTATTTATTGTCTATTTAAAATACAACTTATTTACACCCTTAACTTAAATGCTCGATAATCATAGAAATTTTTTTAAAAAAAACCTTATTGGCAAAAACCAAAAAATATAGTTATAGAATCTTTTATTTTTTCATGTACAATATATGCAAGTTAATTTTTTCGGACAGCAATACCTGAGGCTAGATATGAATTGTTTAATAAAGTTCAATAACAAAAAAATACCACGTTGGAACAAGATCTGTCGCATAAAAATAACCGCTACAGATTTTTTTTGTGAATTTAGTATGAATATTAATTTTTTGTAATAAGAGGGATTACTGGATCAGTCCCTTTATATGGCGACAAGGGTGGACCAGCCTTAGAGAAAATAGCCTCAGTGGCAAAACACCTAGGGTGAAAAACGTACGTATCCAGAGATGTTTACATTACTATGTGGAAGAGTGTAATGGATATTAGTAAGAAAATAATAAAATAATAAAAGAAAAGAAAGGGTGAAGATGGTGGCGACACACACGACCCTGTAAGTTTGGAAAACCGTTTCTAAAAAAAAATACCACAACAAATGGAAAAAAGAAGTGCGGTTGATAGTTAAAGTAAAATTTAATACTGTATTGTTTGCTATCCATTTATGGGACGATACTTTACAATGTAATATAAAAAAAAATTAAATGGTCTACGGTGTTCATATCCTTGATGATAAACACGTGGTCTTGGAGACTTCCGATCACTACATAGAATTAATATTAGCAATAGTCGCTTGGACAAATAACTACCATTATAATTAAACTTTGTTATCTAAAGTATAAATAATTTTACCTATTCATAAAAACACACTATAAATGGAAGTTAGACAGATCAACTTCTGAAAACAGGAAATAACTGCAGAGTGGGTTTAATTTGTCGGCCAGGGACATAGATAGTTCAAAATTCCCCCCACCGTAGCAGTCACGTAACAGATCTTGCCCGTAAAAGCTACGATAACTTAGAGAAAAATATGTGTATGAGGAACTCACTTAAATATGGTTGGAGTGGAGAATGTGGTGACGCAAGAAAAAGATTTTCCAGATTGATGCAAGCAGCTTCATTGAGTCCAGAAATCTTGGCATTTATTTTGAAAAGGAGAATCCGACTTAAGATCTGGAGTCACATGGCAAAACTCAACGTATTATGTATCCACAACTAAGTTATGATTTTATCAATATAGGATGCATGAAAATTTCTGAAAATTTATGGATAAAAAAGATTGAAAAAAAAACCGAAAAAAAAGTGCGCAGAAGAATTCACATTACCAAAGGTGAGGATAAACATTTAAGATGGAGAAATACTTTGGAGAGTGGTACGAGGTGAGTTACGAGCCTTAATGACGACCTAACTTTCGAAAAAAATAGTAAAAAAAAACTTTTGGAACAATGGATGACATTGGCCACGGCCGAGCTCCACACATTTGAAAAAACAACAGAGAAAAGCCACACAGGTGAATTTAAAAGCGTCTGCTAACACTATAAACGACTTCGCGCAAAGAACCTGCAAGTCAACAAACTCGATCTATGTTCGAGATGATACGCCTATACCCTAGAACAACAATTAAGTCACTTAATCCTCTACTTAGATTCAAAAAGTAAAGAGGTAATATGCAGATTTATTATACTAGGAACTAAGCAGAATTAAAAACAAACTAAAGCGTTACCTCATCATTCGCAAAAAACCCACCTCATTCAGTGTAAAGTTAATATTTACCTCTGTCATATTGGGGGAGACCCTAGAATTAACGAATATCTAGGACAAAAAAAGAAAAACATCAAAAAAGTTAAAAGTGAGCTCACAATTAAAAACCCGGTTGAAACAAAGTCATTCCGGAAATTATGTTGCATGTCCCCGACGACTTAAAAGATTTGCGGAGCATAGGTGTTAGGGTATACTCAAAAAGAGATATATTCACATTCTGCTTTTTCTGGTTAATGTGGAACGGTATACGATGAGAAGACACACTATTGTAGATATAAAAAATTTGAGGAGAAAACAATCCAAATTGAGACGAAAGAAACCACAATACAGGTCTGGTTAGTACACGCAGATATTTTGTTTTCCTTTCCATAACAAATACAAAAATATTTAACAAAGTGCTAATTAATAAATAAAGCCCGAAAAATTGGTTTACTAGACAAATAGAAGAAGGGTGGTTCATATGTTTAAAAAAATGTGTTATATGTTATATTAATATGAGTGTATTTGCAAAGTGGACAATAGAGTACGATTAGAGATATAACAAAGATTGGTATTAATGTAAAGGTCCAGCCTTACTAGCACAAATAAATTGACATATAAAGTAATGTAATTATAAAAACAAGAGAGTGGATGTCAATTCAGTTCAATTACTATGAGGTTTATATGTCTACACCAATGAAGCTGAACGAGACAGCCTTTCCTGGATACACGCAAAAATTTTTAAACAAAGAAAAAGGGGAAGAAGCAGGGGGACTAGGAATCTTGACAACGGGACGAATGCGAAACGCGAAGATACTACTGCAATTAACCTCTCATG